>LDAU01000217.1:0-139218 GCA_001447515.1 Pseudocohnilembus persalinus
AACAAATAAATTAAAATTTATATTTTTTAATAAGTTGTGTTCACGGGTGACGCACCCTCGGTTTAGGGGGGAGGGTACCCTGGTTTTAGTATGAAATAATAAATCCACCTTGGGATATTCCAAGGTGGAAAATAATAATGTTTTAAATAAATTTTTATTAGTAAAATACTATTATATAATTAAATATGCAGAATTTTAATATATAAAACAACCATAAAAATGGTAAAAAATAGTTAAAAAATGAAGATAATTATAATTATAAATTGTAAAAATACTTTTATTAAAAATAAATATAAAAATCAAGAAAAATTATAATCGCATAAAAATTTTTAAATGAATTTTTTTTTTATTTTTATTTATTTAGTTATTTCAATTTACCTATAAATTTTGAATTTAAAGATGTTTACTTTAAAAATTAAAAAAAAAAATAAATAAAGATTTTCCTACCCTGGAAATTTTTCCGAGGTGGGTACTAAAAATTGGTATTTTAAATTCCACCTTGGAAAATTCCAAGGGGGAAAAAAATTTTTTTTGGGGGGGGGCGCGACACCTATGGTTGTGTTATAGAAAGACAAAAATTACCAATCATACGGGTATATAAATTTAAATGATTCGAAAACAATCAAATTTTTAATGTACAGATGGTGATATTATTAACAATTTTGATAAAGAATTAAATGAATCAAAACCCAGTAAACCTTCACATAATTTAGATTTTTTAAATATTTTAACCCAGATTTAATGAAAAAAATTATAAAATAAAAATATTAAGCTTTTTTTTTACAATATATTTTGATTTCTCATATTTTTTTCAAAAAAATGAAATTTTAGCTAGTGTAAAAATTTTAGAAATCTATAGCTAGTATCAAATTAAGGCTTATTGTGGCGGACAAACAAAATTTCATACTGATACCTTTGATTCTTATGGAATTGATGGCATAAGACTATAGTACTGTAGTTACTATTGCTCATCACATAAGAAAAAAATCGAAAAAAAAATTTTTATTTTTGATATTTAGGGGGGTTCGAGGTCGAAAAAAAAAAATTTTGCTCTGTGGCATTAAAAATTTAGGAAATGATTGATATATCCCCAGAATATAAGGTTAAAAACACTTATACTAACCGAGATATAACATTCAACTTATAAAACTGAGGTTTCTTGTGAATCTGTCTCATATATTTAAAGTATTAATAAATTTTTTAATAAATATTTATTAATAGGCTGTATCGATGAACATTATTTAAAAGATAATTAATGTAAAACTTGTTAAGGTAGGTTGAATAAAATTTATAGCATTATAATTTAGAAATTAAAATTAAAAAATAATTTTATTATTATATAGTATTTATAATATAATATTAATAGAATGGAAAGGAGAACCATGTCTATCCTGCGATACAGCAGATATATGTAATTTATGCAAAGATACTTATTATTTACATCAAGATAACTGTAATTAATGTAGCTATTAGTGTTAAAACTGTAGCTCAGAATAAATTTGCACAAGTAAATTTAAAATTAAATCATAAATATTATTTATATATAAATTTATAAACATATTTAATAATTTAATAAAAGGTTGTCCAGATAATAGTTATAGAATTCCTGGAGAAAAATGTTTATGTGAATAGTACTATTTTGACAATGGATATGATCCAATTTGCTAACCTTGTAAATTTCCTTGCTTAACATGTGTAGATTAGGAAAATATTTGTCTTACATGTGATGGTGAATTTAGAGAACCAAGTACTTGTTAATGTATTGATGGGTACTACGAAACCTCGGATAATATTTGTGAGCGTAAAATTAAATAAAATATATAAAAATTAACAGTTTTTATTAATAAATGCATTATTCCATAAGTTAAAAATCTAAATAAAAGCATGTTTATTTATTAACATAAAATATATATTATTTTTTTATAATCTAAATTAAAATTTTTTGAATAAATATAATTAATAATAAATTACTTCATTTTTATGCACATCAAAATTAATTACTTTACCTTAATAAAATAACAGCCTGTGATAGCAACTGTTCTACTTGTGAAACCACTAGTGATAACTGTCTAACTTGTAAATATGGCCTTTTTCGAGCATATGAGCCTCCCAGCTGCGAATGCTTATAAGGATATTTCGCAACAGATTTAAATAATAATTGTGTAAAATGTAAAAAAAATTGTAAAACTTGTGATAATCCTGAAACCTGTTCAAAATGCATTAATAATATCTCACTTTTACCCTACTGTAATAACATTTAAGGTTAATATTACTCAAAATAAATAGAAGGCAAATATATTGATTTTTAGTGTCCAATTCAGTGTAAAACTTGTGATGAAAATGGAGAATGTTTAACATGTTAAAATGGAGTAAATAGAATAAATACTCCTCCTGAATGTCCTTGTTAATAAGGATATTATTAAGATAAAAAAGGAGTATGCGAAAAAATCGATAGTACATGTATATAATGGAATTATGAAAAATATTATTGCGAGAAATGTATTTAAGAAAATATGGTTGTGAATAAATTTACTGGGCTTTGCGAATGTAAAAAAGGATATAGTTATTTTGATTCTTTTACTTGTAAAAAATGTTACTGGTTTAGATAATATTGTCTATAAACATGCCCTAAAAGCACTTATTTCAATGAATAAAATTAAATTTGTGAAGAAATACACTACATAGATAAGAGGCTTAATAAAAACTAAATGTATAAATATGCAGGATGTTTATTATTTGCGATACTTTTTGGATATTTAATATTTGTTTTAAAAATTCGAAGACTTTTTAAAAAACTGCATTAATAATCTGAATAACTTAGACTAAAAAATAGATAAGAAAAAGAGTAACGTTATTAATAATTAAAACGTAGCTAAAATGGTAATAATAATGATAAATAAGGTATGTTATCTTAGACTTTACAAAATGAAAATAAAGAGTTACTTGACAGTGAAAAAAAGAAAAGTTTTTAATTTAATCCGAATAACAGTATTGACGATGGAATAATTTAAGAGGAATAAAATGACATAAGTAAATTTGATTATTAGGATAACTAACCTATAATAAAAATTGCAGATTCTCAAAAAAATGAAAATATTGATTAGAATTTAAAATAATAACGAAGATTACATAAGTAAAAAAATATTACTAATTAATAAGAAAATGGTTAAAACTAATTTAAAAACAATGACTAATCTTTATTAATTAACGTTGAAAATTGTGATGAATGAAACTTATAATTTTTTTAATATTTATATTTATATATGAGATTATAAAAAATTTATAATAAGTAAAAAATTTTTTTTTAAATTATATTTTATATAAATATATTTTTTTATAAAGATTTATATGGAAGAATATTATTTTTTTTATATTTTTTATATTATTATAACATTATAATCACATATTATGACATTTTATATTATACTATAACATTTAATAAATAATTGATTAAGGATAATATTTTTTATATACAGAAATTAGACTAATTTATTTATTTATATAAGTATTCATTTAACAATTTTATTATTTTACTAACCTAAATTTTATTAGGAATTTTAATTATCGAATATTTCATAATTCAATTTTTTATTACTTATTTTAGGTTTTCCAAAATTACTACTATTTTAATGCATTAAATTTTACTTATTTTTAAGTTTTTATTGTCCAATTTAGGGGGATGCAAAATTTTGAATAAAAGGAATTTTTTGTTTTTTTTAAGGCTAATTGTTCATTTAATAACTGATATTGCTTTCAGAAATTTATTATGAAAATTATTTTTTACTCTATACTTACTCTTAAATATTCTAACTTTAATTCGTATAATTTATGCTTGAATTTGAATTATTTATGTTATTATTATTATTTTTTTATATATCATTGCTTGACAAAAAACCTATATTATAATCATTATAATTTATATTTCTTTTTAGTATATTTTTTGAACTAGAGGGGTTAGAAGCTTCAGTTTTCAGAATTTTATCTTTGTAACTTAAACTTGTATTTCTGTTTACTGAATAATCATTTTAAGTAGTTGTATTTGCCTCTTCTGTATGAACTTTTT
Source organism: Pseudocohnilembus persalinus (assembly GCA_001447515.1). NCBI lineage: Eukaryota > Ciliophora > Oligohymenophorea > Philasterida > Pseudocohnilembidae > Pseudocohnilembus > Pseudocohnilembus persalinus. The sequence continues at coordinate 4,064 of LDAU01000217.1, forward strand.
TTCCTATAATAAAATTGTTATTTTAAGCTTATAAATAATTTTAAATTTTGCTGAAGGTGTTAATGTTATTATTGCTACTTTTCTAGTTTTATAAATTTTATTTAGTTTGTTTATCATTTATAGGGCTGCTTTCCAAAATTTCTTCAGATTTTTGTAAATTTTATTACTATAAAAGTTGATCTTCATAAATTTTATTCAAGTTGTTCTCTTAAATTGCTTGTTTTATAATTTGAACAAATTGCTCCTTTTCTACAGAATTAATAATTTTTAAATTTTTCAATAAATAATTTAAATTTTCGTTATATTCATAATTTATTTAGCTTTAAAGCAATTATATCATATTTTTTAAGTGAGGCTATCCTTACTCTTATTTAAAAAATTAATCACAGTTTGACATAACCATACATATTTTTCGCTCAATAATTTACTACTGTTAATTTTCAGTTTGTTCTTCCTAGCAGTTAGAAATTCGAACTAATTCTTTTAAATTTACTTAATATTTATCCTTTTAATTTAAAAAATTAAAAAACTAATCATCTAATAAACTCTAAATAGAAGGTCTTTCCAAATCTTTAAATCTTAGACATTTACATAAAAATGTTACCATTTCTTAACTATAATTACTTTTCATAAATAATTTATATATAAAAAAACAATTTTCAGCGTCTAAAATAGTGTGCTCAAAAGAATTGTCTTTCATATACTCTTTTGCAACTTCAAAAATCAGGTGTAAAATACAACAACATGCTTTATTATTTATATTATTATTATTGTTTAAACCTTAATTTTGTTAATATTAGTTATTATCCCTAAAATTTTTTTAGCTATCTCTTTTGGGCGACCTTAATTCACTGAACTAAAATAATTTGTTTCCACTACCTGAATTTTTTAATTTTAAATTAGTTTATTAATTTTCCTCTTTTTCTAAGTCTGTAATTTTTTTACTTAAAAATAATTTTGTGTCCAAACCAATAATTGTTTGCAATATTAAAAGCCCCATTTCAAAAATATCAACTCCTTCTCTTTCCGTTTATTTTACAGTTTCAATTGAAAAATTAGTTCTAGTAACAACAGGCGATTTTACTCTACTTTTTATAGCAAAATATTTTTTTACTTTTTCTATTAAAAGTCTAAAAGAAGACAATTTTGTTTTTTCTAAAGATTTTAATCCTAAAGTTACAAAAATTTCTTAGTTTTAATCTAAACTGTCTAAATTTATAAAAACATTTGAAAAGTCTAAACCCTAAAAAGTTTTTCCACTTTTTATATAAATTTCTCTTAATCCCTTCAATATACCAACTGAAATTTACTTTATTATACCTTTAATTTATATGATTTAAATACTTAAATATTATAATATAATATAAAATATAATATAATATTTTAAAAGATAATATAAAACTAAATTAATTTATTTTACCCTCATTTAAAAACATAACTTCTTCTAACAAATTTTACAAATTCATTCCCTCTATATACTCATATAATATACTTGTATGTCCCTCAGGTACATTTTGATAATACTAAATTAACTACAATAAATTAGATTTTTAACTAAAATTACAAAATTAGGAAAATTTTTCATGATTATTATTATTATTTTAAATTTTTATATTGTCTGCATATTATTATTAAAAATACTAATTAAAAACCTAAAAATAATTTTCTAAATACAATTTGGTCATATTAATATGTTCTTTATCTTCCATTTTAATTTCTTACACATAGAATAATTTTAATGTAGGTACATGCAAAACTTTTTTAAAATTTAGTCCTTTACCACTTTTATTTTTTAAAGTTATCATTTCATTCAAATTATAATTTACCTTATTTTTGTATTTTTAAACTTAATTTTAAATTTTTAAATGACTAGGCGATTTCAAATAGTGGATATTATCTTTATTTAAATTAGATTTCGAGAAAAAAAAATTTTTTTCAATCGGAATATTTAACCTGTCAAAAGAGTTCTTTTTTTTATTATTATTATTTTTTAATAACTAATTTTAACTCAATTTTTATTACTACGATTTTTATATTTATTACTATTATTACTAATTTTCACTTTTAATTTAATTTTCTTGCTAATCAGCTAAATTTTATGGACTTTATTCATTTTATATACTTTAATCTAATTATTATTTATTTTGGCTTTTATCTTATTTTGTTTCTTAATTATATTCGGATATCATATAGTTTTTTATTCCTGCAAATGAATTTCTCTAAAATACATAAAAATTAAAAAATATTTTAATAAATATAATAATATAAATACAAATTTTAAAAATTTAATTACTTATTTTTAGGTTATTTATTTATTTTGTATAACTTCTTTGAGTTTCTTAGAAAAGCTGAGTTAATTATTTTACCCTGATTATTATTAATCATCTTCTAAATTTGGCGTGCTTTAATTTTAATTATTACTTTAATTTAACTATTAATTATATTTCTATTACTTTTCAATTTATTCATTTTTTTAACTTTAAAGATTTTTCTTAAGTAAATTTTCTTTTTGCAATTTTCTAATTATATGATAATTACTGATATCAGTATAACTAACTTAATCTTTATTTATGGAATTGCTTTTTTAATTGTTCAAATTTACTTCTTTAGTAAAATATTCAGCACTTCCCTATTCAATTATGTTTTTTTCTTTTATGTTTCTGCTACTCTTAATTTTACTGTATTCATCATTATTATTATTAAACATTTATAGAATCCCTAAAAAATGGTTAAAATATTATTAAAATTTTAATAAATTTTTTAAACATGCTAATCAAATTTTAATTTAATTATAATTTAATTTTTTAAAAATAAAATACTATACTATATACTTATTTTTTACTGTTATTACTCTTCTAATTTTAAATATTACTAGCGCTACTAGGTTAAATAGGAGGTTTATTTACAAATTACGCTAAATTGCTCAAATTGGCTTAAGAATTATTAACATTATAATTATTTATTTGATTATTATTAATATAATTATTTATTTAATTAGTATTAATATTATTATTGCTATTATTAACTTATTTTCCGGGCATAAAACCTTTAGGCAATTTATCATGACTGACTTTTATAATAGTTTTTGAAGACTATGATTCGGACCTAGAATCTTTGCTGTTACGCGTATTGTTACTGTTATTTCTTTGTGAATTTTGGTCTGATTCAGTTTAAAAATAATACTAATTGTGCGAATTATATTGGCTTTAACTTTAATTTTATTATTATTATAATTATTATTATTATATCTATTTTTATTAGCTTTTCGAGTGTTTGGTTTCTTTTTTTGAAAGGTTTTTTGTACTTATACTGTAAATATTGCCAATATTTTGATTTATTAAATTTTTTGTATTTTTGCTGTTTGTGGCGTTAAAATTGGTTAAGTTATTTTGATTTTTTTGACTGTTAGAATTTATTTCGTAGGGATTTTATAAGCTTTTTCGTTATTACATATTTGGAATACCGTTTTAAATTTAAACACTTTACCTATTTTTATTAGAACTGTATATTTAATTTATTTCGTCTTAATGACTTGTTTTGTTTACACTTTCTTAGGTTTTAATAACTTTATGTTTCATTTATTGTTCTCTTCCCCTTTGTTCCTAAAGATGACTTTCTAAATCTGACATGCTATTTTTTTTATATACATTTCAATAATTATCATTTTTAGCTAATTATCTTAATTAGTCTCCTTATAAAGATTGTGCCACGCTGTATTTATATTTTGCATTTTAATTTAAATTTTAATTTTGCCTTTAATTTAAGTTATATAAATTTTCTTCTTGATTTTAGTTTTAATTTTCTGTATTTAATTGATACTGACTATCTTCTGTTTAAATTTAAAAATCTTTTTAATTTTCAGGTTTTCTCCTACTTTGCTAGGAAAAAATCTTGTTAATTGAATTAGATTTTTTCATGTAAATCTATTTATAAGGATTTTAAATGTTGATTTGGTTGTGGTCTTACATAATTATTTTATAGCTTTAAATTTTAAATTGATTTTGTTTTTTTTGTTCTCTGAATTTAATTAAATTGTTTTTTGTGCAATAAATAACAAATATATGATTAAATATTTCATTTTAATTTATTTTTCGTAAAAATTAATAAGAGGAAAGAAAAAATTATTTTCTATTTTTTATTCATTAATGAATTAAATTTTATTTCCTTTATTAAAATGATAATAAAATTATTAGTAGTTTATTTTTTCTTTTCTTTATCATATTCACAAATATTCCTGTGTGTATCATAAAAAATATTCATAAATAATCACTAATTTTAATATTCTAAATTAATTTTATTGGATAGTAAAAGTTTTATTTAATTAATAAATTTATGTAGTAAAATATAAGTGAAAAATAAATGTCAAATTTATTTTATAAAAATAAATCTATAATTTTTAATTTTTTAAATTCCTAATTTATTGAATAAACGTATAAATAAATAAATACTACGAAACCAATAACCCAGTTTACTAGAAAATAAATAAAAAATAAACAACAATAAAATTAATACAAACACAGTTATATAATCTTTTAAGCTATAAAAACAATTTTTTTTCTATTTTTAAATATATAAAAAGTGTGGCTAAAAACATAAAAATAAACCTTAAAAACTAAAATATATATATATAAATATAAATATTAATATCATTTAGAAACTTTAAGGCCCATAACTTCCTGTCCAATTTTAGCAACCTAACAAATAGTACAAATTCTGCCTTCAGCTCCGCTATTTTTTTCGTACCTAGTCTAACAAAACGGGCATTTAACTGAATTTCCCTCAATTATTTTCAATTTTTAGCCGTCAATTTAATAAACAAAATCGTCGTCATAAAGCCAGCCCTCTTCCAACTGAATTTATTTTCCCTAATTTGTGCCATTTTTTTCGCACTCTGCGAAAATTCTTCGCGAATTATTAACCACTTCTTCTTTACTGCTGTTATTTTCCAAAAGTCTTATCAATTTTGTCGCGAAATAAGAAGCGTAAATGTAATTTTTCTCCTTAAAAAGCGCAGATTAAGCTTGTCGCAAAGTTATTTCTCGGTGCGGATTTTGCAGTTTAATTAAAGCCATATAAGCCATTAATTCGGAGGCCCTTGAAGACTGCTTTTTAGTGTTCAATTGCAACTTAATTGCCAAAATATAAGATTAACATATTTTAATTAAAGACTGAATTTGCTGTAATTCGTTTTAGTCGCTTATTTTTAAAAATAAAACGCTGTATAAAATTTCCAAAAAGGTTTTCTAAGCTTCTGCGAATTAACTTGGCCCCTTACTGAATAATTTGTAGGCTTTTTGTTGAATTAGCTATGATAATTGCTTAATACTTATAAAAATAAAAGGCTTTTTGTCTTAGTGAATTAAACTCATTGTGTTTTAAAGGAAAGGAGTTTATGGAACACAAGTTTGAGCTGATGTTGCAATTTTCATGCAAATTTCTTTAAGAGGCTCGAAATGAACAACTCCCATTTATTTCTTCAAATTTTGGAAAGCCAATTCGAAATACCCAGCTGCTACTTATTCTCCGGGATTTTAGGATAATCTTCCATTTTTAACAACCAAATCTTCCTATTTTTTGTATCCATCTTAAACAGCATCCTATAAAAAATAAAAAATTAATTTTATAATTTAAATTTATTCTATAATATATTAAAAAATAATTATTTACTTTTTTAGCTTATTTTTCTTCTTTATTACTGCTATTATTTTTCTCAGGTAAGACCTCTTCATTAAGGTCCCACTCAGTTTCCCCTTCAGCTTCCAAATCTGCGTTAAAATCGTTATTTTATTATTATTAATCTTCTTCTTGTTCTCCTTAGTATTCATAGCCTTCATCTACTAATAAATCATTTCCTTATTATTATTCTTCAATCAAATTTTCGGCCGCTTATTTTCCCGAAGAAGTTTATTTATAAATAACTTCATATTCTTCTGGAATATGGTTCAAAGGCCAATTTCTCTGAGCCTAAGCTGAACTCTAAATATTTCTTATTATAGGCTAAGGGGGCACCAAAGCACTCGATTTAATTTCTTTTATTTCTTTTAATAATTCTTCGGGATTTTCAACTGATTATTTTAACTAAGCGGCCATTTCTTCTTGGCCGTGCACAACTGCAGTTAAATAAGCTAAATTTATTTATCCTATTTCGGAAAACATTTTTATTCTTTCTTAAATGTCCCCAGTGTATAAAGCGTTTTGGAATCGAGACTAATTATCCCCTCTTTTTTAAGCTATTTAAATCATTGCCTGTAATTTTTTGCTGTCGCCGGCCAATAAGTATAAAAATACCAATTTATCGTATTCTTTAGTCTATCTGTAGGCTTTTTCGACACTCGGCTGGTTCTGGGAAATTTGAAGTTACCCTTAAAATTAAAAATATTTAAATATATTTAAATAAATTTTTTTTTAAAAAAAAATTACTAAAATCGAAATAAAATCTAAAATATTCTTTTTATTTTTTATACCTTATCTCAGAGCTTCCTAGGCAAATTTTTAATAAGATTCTTTATCTTTTAATTCATTTACGGCTTCGAAAGCGATGTCTAAATTTCCAGAATTTAAAGCAAGTGAAAATTTAGCTTTAGTATCTTATACCATATTCAAAGCAAGTCCTGCATAATTTTTTTTATACAAATAAGAAATTAACGAATTTCCTTATCTTTTCATAGAATTCAGTAATTTCTGGGTTTTTTCCCAATTTCTGTCATTAAGAGCCTATTTTAACAAATATTCGTCGCAATTTAATTTTATTTTTTAAACTTAACCTGTAGAATCAATTGCCAAAAGCTCTTCTTTTTCGAATCTGGCGATTCTTAAAGTTTAATCTGTACATTTGAAAATTCCGGAATCTCCGTTTAATAAACCGTATTTAATGTGGTTAATTGTAGTGTAGTAAATTGAGTTGTCTTTTCCCCAAACGAAAGATTTTATGTTAAATTTTTCGGGAAAACTACAAATTTTTTGTAAATTTTTTGTCATTATCGTGATATTTTTCTTAGAAATTAAAGCCAAAAAACTGTTGCTTTTGTTCCAAACTATTTATTTTAATGATACCATATCCGAGGTAATTGGAATTTATTGAACGATTTTTTTACCATTTATGTCATAAATAACCAAAGAACTCTCAGTTAAGGCTACTAACTAAAATTTTTTTAATTTAAAAATTAATTAAAATATTTATAAATATAAAAAAAACATCATCTTATTTTAATTTTTAATTTTTAAATTTAAATTTTCGCGTACTTTTCCAATAGGACTTTAAAATAATTTTTAAACGCCAGTAAGGCCAGGCAAAGCATTCGAATTAGTTTCTAATTCCAAATTATAAACTTCAACTTCTTAACTGGGCAAAAGTCTGGCAATTTTTGATTTCGAGACAAAAGTGGCATTAACCCCTGTAAAGCTCTTTTAAGCGTCACAAGTCTAATTTATATTACTATAAGTTAAAAGTTAAAATTACATAGTTTCTTTTTTTTTATCGTTAAAACCAATTAATAATTAAACTTTAGAATTGTCGAAATGGTTGTGCACAATACTCGTGGCACTCATAGTTATACTTTAACTCTCAGATTCCTCAAAATCTTTTATCATTTTTATAGAATTCGAACTGTAACTGTATAATTTTAGTTAGTTTCTGTAAATAAATACTATTTAATTGTTGTCCAAAGAAACTTAGGGAATTTTGTCGTTAATTAAAGAATAAATTTCAAAACCGTTGTCGTGACCTTTCCATATAAAAATAAAATTAAATATGTATTTAAAAAATAAATTTAGTATTATTATAATTTATTTATTCTAATTTTTTTTGATTTTTTTGATTTCTTTATATATTTATTTTTTATTTTACCTGTGGCAAATAGATAATTTTCTTTGTTAGCCGCTGAAATCCAATATCTTTCGGTTTCTCTTTTAACCATGTCAATTTAAACTCTTCGGTCAAGGTTCCAAATTCTAGTGGTTTTATCTTCTGAATTGGAAATTACAACGTCTAATTTTGGGTGGAAAATGCAAGAAGAAACATTTGAACTGTGTCCATAAAAATTGTCTTATTCCCATGCTCTAGTTTCTGTAAATTTCCATAATTTCACTTTTCTATCGTCGGCTGATGAAATAATCAAATTCATAGTTGGGTGGAAAGAACACCAATTTACCCCTAGATCATGTCCGTCCATAATTGCAATAATTTCTACCTGATTAAATTTAAAAAATAAAATTAAAAAAAAAATTAAAATTTAATTTATATTTAAATTTCTTTAAAATACTAATAAATTATTTTAATTTAATAAAAAAGTTAATCATTTATCTATTTTTATATATGTTATAGTTTATTTTTACCTCGTTTCCATAAAGTTGTTATTATTATTAATTTGAAGATTTATTTGTATTATATTTTTATCTTATTTGCGAGAAATCCCATAATCTTAAAGTCTGATCTAAACTGCAAGAAACAATTAAATCTTTACTTGGGTGAAATTATGCACACATAACATAATGAGAATGACCTGTTAAAATTGCCAATTAAGATCTATTTTGATAATTCCAAATTCTTATAGTTTAATCGTCACTTGAAGATAAAATCCACGGCAATTCGTGATGAAATTAAGTTGTTCTAATATAATCTAAATGACCAGTCAAAGTAAACATATGTTTTTTCAATTTATAATTCCAAACCTAAAAATATTATAAAATTCACATAAATTATACAATTAACTAATTAAAATACTATTATAAATTAATTCAAAGCTTACAAAATTTACCCACAAAACAATGATATTTTTTTTTTTATCCATAAAATAAAATTTCCCAAAATAAATAAATATAAATAAATATAAACATAATATAAATATAAATAAGCTAATATAGCATTTTTTTTAAAAAAAAATATATAATAAATACTTTAACCAAATAGTCGTCTCCACCCGACACAAATAAAGGCTAAGAATGGTGAAAAGAAATTCCCCTACAAGGACCTTCATGTGCGTCATAAGTTTCTAACAATGTTTATATTCTATAGTCCCATAACTGAACGACTCCATTGTGTAAACTGGCTAAAATCCAGGGTCTTATTGGGTGGAAGGCCAGTCCTTTTACTCTGTGCGATTAAGTTTCGAATTTTTTTTTCATAATTTTTTTTATAAAATGTTTTATTTAATTTCTTTTTGTACTTATTTTTATTTTTTTTATTTGTTTATTTGTTATTATTGTAATTTTGAAAAAAAAAAAAAAAAAAAATTAATTTATTTTTTAATAAGATTATAAATTTTTTTTTATTTTTTTCTTGTTTATTATTCAATGATTTATTTTATTTAATTATTTAATATGAAATAAAGACGTGTAATCAATTACTAACTATTGATACTCTCTGTTTTAAGGAATTATTAAACTATTTACTTGAAATATTATAAAATTATTTATATATTAAACAGGGATTCATACCATTATAATAAATTATTTTGGTGTTAAACTAAAAAATAGTAACTATCATTAACAAATCATATTTAAGAATATTCGAATCTTTTTACTATATTTTATATTATAAGATAATTTAAATAAAATATAAAATAATAAAATTCGAAATTTAAGACAATTTTATGAGATCATTTTTTTAGACTTGAAATTCATTTATAAAAAATTGTTGAAATATTATATTAAAACTTATATTTTTTTTTATAATTATAGATATAATTTTTAATTTTTATAAGAAATCAGAAAGTATTTTAACAAATGATTTATTATATAAAATATTTATATAAATTAATACATTTCTATATTTTAATGTCTTCATTATTTTAATAATATTATATAAAAGATCAAACTTCATAATTTTTATATTTTATTTGATTTTATACTATTTTTATATTAAAGTTTGATATAAAATGCTAAAAGAATTGCATAAAATCTACCCTCGATTAGAATAACATTTGAATAAAAACATAATAAACAATAATATGATAACATTTTAATTATTTTTTTTTTTTAATTTTTCAAAATTAAGGCAAAAGAAAATACTAAATAAAATAAAATAAAATAAATAAACAAAATAAAATAAATAAATATATAAAAACAATTATTTTTTTTATTTAAAAAATAAATGATGCAAGTCATAGATAACTTTTTCGTTTCCCTTAGCGAATAACTAGATATTCCAGACGACCAACTAAGACTAGTTTCCTGTTGGATTATGGCGCAGCCAATTGGATTTTTAAACCATTTTGTAAGAAATCCATTACATAGATAACTGTATTCTTTATTATGGGGCTTATTTTTCAATTATATTTTATTAAAAGAATGGGTTTTGTTCAATTTTTCAGTTGCTGTTGCCACTTATGTTATTATCTTACTGTACAAAAAAAAATCGGGCTGGCCTGTTTTTATGTTCTCTTTTGGGGTTATGACCATTTGTCATGGCTATAGATATTTTGTAAAATATGATTTTATTTATATAAAAATACTCTATTTATGAATATAATTTGTATTTGAATTTTTAAAAACTTTACTTATTTTTAAAATTTTTATAATAGACTGACTTTTATGGATGGAAAATGGGTAATAATTTACACGTTATTTTAAATTTATTTATGCACATATAATTATATTTTTATTAATTTAAATTTTTTTCTATTTTTTTATCAAAAAAACATTAAATAGATTTCAGTATCTCCCTATAAATGATGGTTTGTAAATTAACATATATCGGATTTCACCTCACTTTGGGGAAATTAGAAAAAGTACCTTCATTTTTCGATTATATTTCTTACCTTTATTTCTACCCTACTGCAAATATGGGGCCCACTCATACTTATTAAATTTATGATGATTTCATTAATTTGAGAGGCAATTATGTAGATATGCCATTTGGATTTTTAAGTTGTTTTAAAGAATTATTATGGGGCATTTTCTATTTAGCAATTTACAAATTTGTTTTCCCCATTTACGCTCCCGAATATTTCTGGACTGAAGAATTTAGATAAAGTTCCTTCTTTTATAAAATTTACTTTACTCATATCAATACTGTATTAGTTAGATGCAGGTAAATATATATATATAAATGTTTTTTAAATTATTAATTAATTAATTAATTTTTAAATTTTTAAATTAAAAAGATATTATGGAGCTTGGAAGCTTGGATAAGCCTCAATAAATGCTGCTGGTATCAGTTATAATGGATTGGATGAAAATAAAAAATCTAAATTCGATAAAATTATAGTTTATAGAGACCATTATGAAATCGCAATTAATCCAAAAGTTAAAACAGTTGATTGGCATACAAATGTTTAAAAATGGTTAAAAGATGCCGTTCATGCCGCTTTTTACGATCACTTTAAAAGTAATACTAAAGCAATTATTGGTGTTTTCTTTGTTTCAGGTTTATGGCATGGTAAAATAATATAATTACTAAAATAAGCACTACAAAATAAATTTATATATAAAATTTATATAATTATTATTTTTAAATGAAAAATTAAAAATTTATGTTTTATTTCTTAATTTAAAATTAAATATGCTTTATTTTATAATTCAGAATTAAATATACTTTATTTATAATTAAAAATATAATATATTTTAATTTAGGAATTCATCCCGCTTACTTTATTGGATTTGCTTATTGGGGTTTCCTTAATGCAATTTATAAATGCATCGAAAACGAATGGGACTTGTTTAAAAATATTCCTTATCCTATAAGATATGCCATGGGCTATGTAGCCATTAATGTTTCTATTTTCAGTATTGGATTACCTATTTATTTAATGGATATGCCCAGAATTATGGAAATTTATAAAGAATTATATTATATTCCTTTAGTTGGTTTACCTATTATTTTGCTATTATGCAGAATTACAGGATTTGGTAAAAAAAGAAGAGGACCTAAACCAGACAATAAATAAAAAGAATCAGTAAAACCATAATAATAATAACAAAACACCAATGAAAATAAAAAAGATTTATGAACACACATAAATTTTACAATTTTATTATAAATATAAATAATATAATTATTATATTAAATATTTAATTAATTTTCATTCAATACAAATTAATAAATATAAATTAACTCATATATATATATTAATTTTTAATATTTCCCAATTTTCATCTTAACCTAAAAAATTTATTTTTCAGGGTGCTAATTTTTTTTTATATTCTTCCATAATTTAATTCAATTTTTGAGTATCAATGCCAAAAAAATTCAACAAACTTGAAATTTTTTAAACTTATCCATTTAAACATACACCTGCAGTTTTTTACAAAGATGAATAAATTGTTTTTCCTTCAAATGCTAAGTGTAAATAATCATTATTTTCTTTGAAATTTTAATATAAATTATAAATTTCATTGAAATTTTAAGAAACATTAATAACGCAATTTTAATCAAAATGATTTTATATCATCTGATATAAAAGCCAATATACTTAATTTTTACAAGTACCAGATATTTTTTCAAAACCATTGAAGGCAACTTTTTAAATTTATTATAATTATTCTTAATTCCAATCTTTTTCATCTAAAGAAATATTTTAATAAATATCACGAGCTAAATTTCCTACTTCGTATAAACATTCAGTGGAATTTTATTATTGAGAGAAATTGTAAAGTTAATTAAAGGTAGTTCCCAAAGAATATAATTAAGTAAAAAAATATATCTGTTGGCTTTCATTAACTAAATATGATAGAATTATTAAGATAATTAAGAATCTTTACTTCATTAATCAAGTTATAAATCTTTTTTTTTTTTTATGTATATATTTTATATTTATTCAAATTTCTCTTTTTTATTTATAATTATTAAAAAATATAAATATGCCAATTGAATTATTTATAATACAGACATAATTCATGACAGAAATTGTTATTGGTTTCGATTAAAATTAAAAGTTTAAATTTGGAAATTCCAAATCTAAAAAATATTCAAATATAAAAATTTTGAAAATATAAAATATTTTATTAAGTATAATTGCTTATTTTTAATTTTAGAAATAGTTTTAATTTAATAAAAATACTAAAAAATCTCAAATAAAATTATTTTGATTTATATATTAATGGTAAAGCCAAAAATTTATATATATTAAATAAATATATCAATATAATTTTCATAACTAATTAGAATTTTGTTAAATAATTAATAAATGCATTCTTTTTTAATGACTTTAATTAAATAAGTAATATAAATATACATAATAATTATCAACGATAAAAATAATTTAATAATAAATAAATTATAAATTATATATTTATAATTTTTTAAAATTAATTGAAAATAATATAGGTCTTAGCTTTATAATTAAATAATATGATTTGAAATATTAAGACTAATGATAATTATTTTTTATTTAATAATAGTTTATAATAATTAAATATTTTTATATATAATTTTAATTTAATTTAATTTAATTTATTTTTAAATATTATAAAAAATTTTTGAAAGATAATGAATCTGTTTACTAAAATTTGTATATTTGAATTTTTTATCTTGAATCGATTGTTTTCTTTTAGAAAATGAGAGAGACTTCTAATTAAGAAAAGTAATCTGTTTAAAAAACTAGTTGCCTGAAAAACTAAATTCAAATACAAAATTTTTAATAAATTTTATGATTCATAATAATGAATCCTTTTTAAAAGCATTTATAATTTTTAAATATTTTTAAAAAATATATCTGTTTTTATTTAAATATTAAATAGAAAAAGATAATAAAAAAATATCAAAATAATTTTTAATCATCAAAAAATAATTGTCAAAGGTATCCAAATGGCACTAAGGATATTTAATTAGATTAAAAACTAAAAGACATAATTATTTGATATTTTTTTATTTAAGTAGGATCATTATTTTTAGTTACAAAGAGTTTTTTTTTATTTTATTATTGTTATATTTTGTATTTATTATTTTTTAATTTAATTTGAATTGTACATTCAAAATTTTGAATTTCTTAATTATTATTTTTTAATATATTTAATTTAATTAAATCATCCAATGCAAAATTCTTTATAAATTAAATTAATTTAAAAATTCACATTAATCTAATTGCAAGAATTTATAGAAATTTTATTATTTTGATAACAAAAAAAATAATATAAGATAAACAAACTTTTAATAAAATGATTAAAAAATAATTAAATTTTATAAAACACTTTATAATTTATAAAATTTTAAAAATATAAATATTTTATATATATATTTCAATAATAAAGTCAAAAGCTCATCTAGTATAAAACGCCCCATAACTGGTTCTCGCAAATCCATTATTAGTTTATCTAGAATGATAATCATTATATGTAAACCTAACTCTATTTTTATTACCATAACCTTTTACATTTAAATTATAAGATTTAGTTAATAATTTCATTTCTTTTAATTTTGCTATACTTTCCAACATTTCAGGTTTACTTTATATCAAATCTTTTTCTCTTAAAATATCTTCAGTTACATTATTTCCTTTACAGGTAGAGTATAAATCGGGTAAAGCTTTAACTTTTAAACTTTAATCTCTATGTCTTCTAGCAGAGGGATTTAAACATCTATTCAAAATAAATATATAAATGAAAATTAAAAACAAACAACTTAAATTAAATATTATATACATATAAATATAAAAAATAAAAATTAAAAAATTTAAATTAAATATTAAAATACCCAAAATTTCAAGTAAAATATAATATTTACATTTAAAAATAAATAAAAAAGCAATTAATTTATTTCATATATTAAATAATAATCAAAATAAAATAACATAAAACATTAATAAACAAATATTTTTTTTAAATTTTTAATTTTTTATTTTATATATATCAATTTTTTACGCGTTATCTCTTTAAATAGTCCAATACTCATTAAGTCTAGCTTAAGGTTAATTATAAACAGTTCCCATATATTTAAATTTATCTCTCCTAACTCCGCCCATCAAAAAAGGATTAGTTTCTCTTTACAAGTCTTAAATTACAGTATTTTTATTTATACCTGTACTTTTTCTCAAAGAGTCCACATTGTGAATGGTTTTATAGTCCCAATAAGATCTCGATCTTTCTTATGGTTATCCCTTTACTAGTTTTGTGTATCTGCTTATGGACTTATTTGTTTCTTATATGTGAGGGGGAGAATTTCTTCTGTTTGGGGCTTAAGAGTCGGAATATCTGTTGTTTTATATCATATATGTGTATATTTATTTTTTATATATATAAATTTCTATCTTTTGTTTAAATTTTTAATGGGGAATTATGGGTTGTTGGGTATTAAGGTTTTATTTTTATTTATTTATTATTTATTTATTATTTATTATTTAATTTGTTGTATTTTATTTTAGAATGTAGAATCTTCATTAATTTCTTTTTTATTATTTACATAGTTGTGCTATTTTGTAAATAAAAATTTTATTTTCAATGGTGAGAAATTAATTATGTTTCATAATTGATATTAATCATGAAAATTAGAAAATATTATTCACATGTTATATTATATTTAATCATTTAATTTGATAAACTAAATATATTCTAATAAATACCAATAGAATAAAATTTCCTTGAATTTTTCTTTCTATTTTTATTATGTCATTATAATAATTTTAAATCATAAAGCCAAAATAAATTACATTACAGCAATTTATTTAAAATATGCCAAAAATAGAGCTTCATTCCCATCTTTCCGGAGCCATAAGAAGGGAAACTTTGAAAAAATTATTGGAAAAAAAAAATATATCATATGATAATTCTATTTTTGAAAAAAATGATATGTTGGAGTCCTATAAAATATTTGACTACATATATTAAGGATTATAAACTTTAGACGATATAAAATAAGTTACGGAAGAAATTTTACACGATAATTAGGAGTAAAATGTTGTATATTTAGAATTAAGAAGTACTCCTAAATAAACATAGCAATTTACATAATAAGATTATTTAAATACAATTTTTCAAGTTATGTATGATTTTGAATAAAATGAGTAAAATTTTTTGAAACCAAGATTTATTTTAAGTATTGACAGAACAAAAAGTATAGAAGAAGCTTATAAAAGGGTAGATTTATATTAATAATTTAAAAGAGATATTAAATTTTCGAAATATTTGGTTGGACTTGACTTTTGTGGTGATCCTTAAGTAAATGATTTTAAAAATTTTAAAGAAGTTTTTTAAAAAGCGAAAGATTAAAATATTAAAATAACTCTTCATGGAAGTGAACAAAAAAACAATGAAAATGAAACCTAATACATAATTGATTTTAAGCCGGATAGAATTGGACACTTTTTGGTTTATAATAATAAATAATTTGAATAAGTTATAAAAAATAGGATACCAATCGAAATGTGTCCAACTTCAAATTTATATGCATAATAGTTAAAAAGCTATGATTAACATCATTTTATAAATTTTTTTTAAAATAAACATCCTATATCATTAAATACTGATGATTTTTGCTGTTTTAATTCTAATATAACTTAAGAATTTATGTAAATTGCTTTGACATTTAAGTTATAAAAATAAGATATTTATAAAATAATGCATGATACAATATAAATGATTTTTGATAATTAAAATTAAAACGAATTATAATAAATTACAGATAAATATTTTTAAAACTTTGAATTTATTTGAAGCATATAATTAATAAAACTAATATATATAATTTTAAAATTTTAATATATTTTTATAATAATACTAATAAAATATTATAGTTTATATTTAAATTAATAATAATTTACTTATATAGTTAGCTTATATATTCAAAATATATAAGTTTTCTTTATATTATAAATTTTTATATATATTGTTTTATATTTATAATTTATATAATTTAGTCTATATTTAGGTAATAATCTTATAATTTTTTTTTATTACTATTTTACTAAATTTATCATAATCTGGCTTAATTTAAGAATTGGAATCTTTAGATAGAAAATTCTTAATAAGGGATTTAATTTGTTTATGTCATATTAAATGCATCCAGCCCGATTTAAGCGCCATATTTAAACCCATGTCCAGAACAACAACTAAGCAAAACAACATTTTTATTATGTGGGTGGAAATCAACCACAAATTATTCATCTTAAATCATTGTGTAATAACAAGTTCTAATATAGTTTATTTTGACGTCATCAATTTAAAATACTTTCATATACAATCTTTTTAATTCTTACAATAAATCATCATCATACTAAAAATTTGCCTTTCTATGATCATTATACTCATCTCCTCTTAAATGAATGCCAATTTTAACACCACTTCCAAGCTATTTAAAATAAAAGATATTTAATATATATATATAAATTATTTGAATAAATATTAACTTATTTTTAATAAATATAATTAAAAAATATATTAATTTATGTAAAAATTTTAAATTATTTTTTACGTTAGGAAAACCGTATAATTATTTGTCAGGTGCATAATCGTAATAAAAAATAGGAAGTTTATCAGGTTTATACATATCATCTCGGAGGTCGAGCCAAGCTGCTTAATTTTTCTGAATTTTTATAGGTACACCAAATTCTTAAAGAATATTAACCATTTCTATTCCATTTGCTAATATTAGTTTTTTACACTTATAAATGCCTATTTAAAAATAAATATTTATATAATTTGTATTATAAGAAAGGATTTTAAAAATAATGATATTATATTTTAATAATATATGATTAGTATTAAATTCAAAGAATTATAAAATAATGACATAAGATTGTCTTTAAAAAAATAACTATAATTAAATAATTAAATAGCTATCATAAATTTTAAGCTTTATATAGGAAAATTTTTTAATAAAAAAAATAAATATAAAGCCAGAAAAAACTACAAATATCTTAACAATCAAATTTTTTAATTTATATAAATATTAAAATTTCAATATATATAAATTAAAATAAGTGTACCTGAACTGGTATAAACACATATATAGTCTTTTTTCTGCTCAAATCCCAAATAAGAACACTCTTCTCTAAACCTAGCATTTTCCTCTTACAGTCCCAAATCTATAAGCGACTTAACTACCTCTTCATTATAGATATATCCTGCAGTTTCTTCAAGGACGCCCAAAACGTCTTAATCAATGTGAAATTAAGGAAAATTTTTCTCGATTTCTTTTGGCTTAAATCTTTTTAATTTTTTGGGACACCTGTGCTCGTTATCTAAAATATTTTTAATTACATTTCCTTTTTCAGGTCCTATATAAAGTCCCCCATTAAAATACTATAATTATTAGCCAATTTATTTTTCTATCTCAGAAATTATTTTTTAGGATTTTTGAGCCAATTAAGGGTATATTTGGCCCTCAAATACATTTTATCTAGTTATTCTGCTTTCTCCGTAAGAACTTTGTTCTGAGTTTATTGCTTTGGATTTCTCTAATAATAATACCTATAAATAATTTTTAATTATTTTTTAAGTAAATGACTTTTTATTTAAAGAAAATTAATCAATAAACTTTTAAAAATGTTATATACGCTTTTTCCTGCTCTGGATGCGTGATAAAAACAAGAAGCTCCATAAACTCCTGAGCCTGATATAATCAAATCGTAAACCCTTGATTGCTCTACCTCCATTTTATTTTTTGTTTTTATTTTTTTTTATATAATTATTTTTATTTTATTTTATTATTTTGTTTTGGTTTTAATAAAATCAAAAAAATAATCATAATAATTTACAAAATAATATAAAATAGATAACAATAAAAAATACCAATATGATAGTACATTTAAATTTAAGTTTTTTTAAAGCGAATCACTTTTTTATTAATTTAAAATATTATTAATTATATTAATAGTAATTTAATTCTTTACTAAATATGGAATACACAACTTTATTTATTAATCATAATTAAAATATAAAAATAAAAAAAATGAAAATATTGGCCTACATATTATAACTTATTTCGGCATTTTTTTTTTCAATAATTCCACTACTTTTAAAAATTATAAAAGAACTTTCAGGTCCACTAGCATTGTATTTTTCCTGTTTATTTACCCTAATTTTAAATTTATTTATAATATACTATAAAGAAATAGGTATATAATAAAATATCTTTATTTTATTAATTTTATCCAAATTTTTTGAATTAAATTATATTTAATTTTTACCATATTTTATTTTAGATCTTACAAATTTAAAAAACCAAAAAATTTTAAATTTATGTATTGCTAGGGGATTTACCGGAATGATTGCTGGAATTTTTTGGTATTTAGGTGTTTAAATATTACCAATTTCGGAGGCAATAACTCTAGTTATGACCAATTCGATGATGACTTGTATTTTATGTTATTTTTTCTTAGGAGAAAAAATGACCAAAATTGATATTATTTCGATAATATTAGGTATTTTATATAATATAAAATACAAAAAATTTTAATCACATTAATTAAATTAAAGGATTTACCGGTATTCTATTTATTGTTAAACCAGAATTCTTAAGAGAATTAATTGGATACGAATTAAAAAAAAGCGATGATTTTGAATCATAATAAAATTATTTTTTAGGAGTTTTATTTTGTATATTAGGAGCCTTAGGAAGAAGTATGTCATAAATATTATATAAAAAAATTGGTAAATAAGCAGATACTATCACATTAAGTTCTTTTTATTCAGTTTTTTGTATGATAGGAGGGTAAAATCTTATAAATTTTTAAACATAAATTAATATTATTTTTAATAAAATATAGAAGTATTTTAATGGTGATGGAAGGCGATAAGGAAGGAAATATAAAATCAAATGAAATATAAAATTTTTAGCAACTATCAATACTATTTTTAATAGGCTTATCACAGCTTATAGCACATGTAACAAGTTAAAAAAGTTATCAATTAGAGAAAGCTAACAAAATTAGTATAATAACATATACATAGATATTTTATGGATATATATTTGAAATATTTATATTTAAAAACAAAATTGACTTTTTAAGCACTATTGGTTCTACTTTAATTTTATTTTCTGTAATTTTATTATTTATTGAAAAATCTTAAAGATGATAAATTAAAACTTTTAGTGTTGTTTGTTTATATTTTCATAAATAATAAATTAATTCTCATGTAAATTATTATTTAAAAATTATTAAATTTATTATTTAATATTCAATATTAAAAATAAAAATTAAATTTGTATATTAAAATATTTTTTTTACTATAATAAACATATTCATTTTATGAATTTAAATAATTCTATAAAATTAGTTAGGTTACACGTAATAAAATATGTGGATTTCTATTTAATTTCTTATTATAATCAATTGATTAGATGGTATATCAAATTCTTTGTTTGATATGTATTTTTTTAATATAATAAAATAACATTAATTTTTAATTAATCTATAAACTAATAAAAATAAAGTATAGTAAAAATAAAAAATAAACTTAAAAAAACATTTTGCAACTAGTTAAATGGTAACCGATAATATTTAAATAATTATTTTATTCAAGAAATTAAAATCATTATAAACAGTACATATAAAAAAATGATAATTTATTTTTTCTTTTAACAAAAAAGCCTTTGAAATTTGAAATTAAAAAGAAATTTATTTCGAGATCTGAAAGAATTAAATGTGTTGATTTACACCCAGAATTACCTTGGGTTTTAGTTTCTCAATATTCAGGAAATCTAACTATTTATGATTATAATACTCAAGTAAAATAAAATTATTTTTAAGAAAAGTTTCCAATCATTTATAAAAAATTAATTTGTAAAAAATAAAAATTATAACCCTTGAAAAATCATTAAACTCTAATTTTTGAAAATCGAGTTTTCAAGACCAGCAAATACGATACATATAAAAATAAAATATAAAAGCATTAAATAAATAAATAAATTAATTAATTGATTAAATAAATATGAAAAAAATGTTAACTTTGCTTTTAATTTTTAAATACATACTTTTATTTTAGCATTATTTTTTTTGTTTTATATATATAGGCCACTGTAAAAACAATTGAAAATTCATAAGCACCAATAAGGTCAGCAAAATTTATCGCAAGAAAATAATGGATAGTAGCAGTTTCAGATGATAATTAAGTAAGAGTATATAATTATAACACTTTAGAAAAAATAAAAACTTTTGAGGCCCATATTGATTATATAAGATGTGTTGTTGTTCACCCTGAATAACCCTTTATATTTACCAGTTCAGACGATGCAAAAGTTAATATTTGGAATTTTGAATAAAATTTTGCCCTGCACAGATCTTTAGACGATCATATTCATTATGTTATGGATATTGCAATTAATCCTAGAGATTTAAATTAATTTTGTACAGCTAGTTTAGACAGAACCATTAAAGTATAGTTATTAACATAATTTATTTTAATTAAAAATAATTTATATAATATAATATAATATTATATTAATAACTTTTTATTTTAATAAGGTTTGGACTTTAAGTACAACAGGTAGTAAAAATAATTTTACCCTTACTGGACATACTTAAGGTGTTAATTGTGTTGACTATTATAAAGGAGACAGACCTTATATAATATCAGGAGGAGATGATCTGTAAAATACAATAAATAATAAAAATATACAGCCACTTATAAAAACTTTTTATAAGTTTATAAAAATAATTTTTAAAAAAAATAATTTTTTAAGCAAAATTTAAATAATTAATTTTTAATTTATTTACAAAAAGCTTAGTAAAAATATGGGATTACTAAACCAAACAATGCATTCACACCTTAGAAGGCCATCAATAAAATATATCAAGTACTGTTTTCCACCCTGAATTACCTATTATTATCACAGGTTCTGAAGATGGAACTGTTAAATTTTGGCACTCTTCTACCTATAAATTAGAAACAACTTTAAATTATAATATGGACAGAGCCTGGTCCATCAACATATGTTAAGATAATCCCAATATTGTAGCTATAGGCTATGACGAAGGAACTGTAGTCATAAAAATTGGCTCTGATGAACCGATTGCTAGTATGAAGTAAAATTAAAATAAATTAAATAAAATTAAATAAAATTAAAAAAGAAATAATTTAAATAAAATTAAAAACAAAGTTAATTTAAAAAATAAATAAACTAAACTAAAAAAGTTAGATTAAATAAAAAAAATTAGATTAAAAATTAAATAATAAAATTAACTTAAATATAAAAATAAAACTATTTAATTAAAATATTTATATATTATGTATACACTATTTTTAAATAATTTTTATACCTTTTTTTATTTTATTTAAAGCAATGGAAAACTTTTATGGGCTAAAAATCTGGAAATAAGAAGTGCTAATTTGAAAGCTATTAATACCAATGATAAAGAAGCTGTAAAAGATGGAGAAAATTTACACATTAATATGAAAGAGCTCGGAAGTTTTGACTTTTAACCTTTGGTACTTAAATTTTTATAATGAATAATAAAAAATAAACAAATAAATAAATAATTATTTATTATTTAATTATATTTAATTTTATTTTTAATTTAATAACATTTTTTTCAATTTT
This sequence comes from Pseudocohnilembus persalinus, assembly GCA_001447515.1. Classification (NCBI taxonomy): domain Eukaryota; phylum Ciliophora; class Oligohymenophorea; order Philasterida; family Pseudocohnilembidae; genus Pseudocohnilembus; species Pseudocohnilembus persalinus. Next base: position 26,475 of record LDAU01000217.1, read on the forward strand.
ATATTTAATTTTTTATTATTTTAAATATTTTTTATATTAATTATAATTTTTATTATCTAAATTTTAGGGATTGGTTCATGCTCCTAACGGACACACTTGTGCAGTATATAATGATTAAGAATATGTAATTTTTAGACCTTAAACTTTTAAAAATCATGCATTTGGTTAAGGAACTGATTTTGTGTATGCTCCAAACGGAGATTATGCTGTAAGAGAGTCCAATTCTATCAAAATTTTTAAAAGTAATAATACTTTACACTGTGAATTAAGAACTGATTGTTAAATAGAAGGACTTTTTGGCGGACAATTATTGTAAATAAAATATAGAATAAAAATTTAAGATTTATATAAATATTAAATATTTTTAATTTTAATAAAAATAAAAATTAACATATAAAAAATAATTATTAGAGGAGTCAGGTCAACTGATTTCATTATATTTTATGACTGGGAATCTGCTAAAGTTGTGAGAAGAATTGACGTTGCAGTTAAAAAATTAAAATGGAATGATTCGGGAGAATATTTAGCTATAGCTACTGCTGAAGATTTATTTATATTAAAATTCAAAAAATCAACTTTAGAAGAACTTTTGTAATTAGAATAAGAAAACGAAGATGGATTCGAAGAAGTTTTTGAATTTTTATTCGAATTACATGAATAGGTAAATTAAAAAAAAAAATTATACAAAAAATTATATAAAAAACTAATTTAAAATATAAAATTTATTCATGTTATAATAATATAAAATACTAAGTTTATGTAGATAAATTAATATATTAAAATTAAATAAGGTGGTTTCGTGTTTATGGTTGGATAATGTCTTTTATTATACTTTGAATTCAGGAAAAATAAATTATACTATTTTAGGAAAAGTTTTTAATTTTGCTCACGGTGATAAAAAAAAGTAAAATTTTTCTTAATTTTTAAGTTTTAATTATTAAAATTTTGTATATAATTAATTAAATATTCTTTTAATAGATTCTTAATAGGATACATTCCAAATCAAAACAGATTATATTTTACCGATAAATAGGGAAATGTATCTTCATTTGAATTGAATAGTTCGTTACCAAATTATTTAAGCTTAATTTAAGACAATAAAATAGAAAAATCAAGATCAATTTTAAAAAATATTCCAGAAAATTAATATGATAAAATAGCTAAATTATTAGATAGTTTAGATTTAAAACAAGAAGCATTTGCTATAGTTTAAGATTAAGAACATAAATTTGAGTTAGCATTATAATTACAAGATATAAATTCGGCATTTGAAATAGCTGAAAAAACGAAAAATTCTAACTAATATAAATAAGTAAAACAATTAATTTATAAAAATTTATTCCAATTATTTTTTAATAAACTAGCCATTAATTTTTTTAATTAATTTTATTTTATTAAAAAAAAAATAAGGTTGGAGATGTCGCTTTATTTCAAGGAAAAATTGGTTTAGCTACTAATTGTTTCAAGTAATCAAATGATTTGGGAAGTCTTTTATTAATTTACAGTTCTTTAGGTTAAAAATAAGAAATATAATAATTGGCAAAATTAGCTGAATAAAGTACTAGAATGAATATTGCTTTCGTTTGCTATTGGATTACACAAGATTTGAATAATTGTTTAGATATATTAAAAAAATCTTAAAGATTTTCTGAAGCAGCTATCTTTGCTAAAACTTATTTACCCTCAAAAATAAATGAATGTGTCGAATTGTGGATAAAAGTATAAAAAAATTATAAATAAAATTTGATTTTAATATACAAAAAAAAAAAAAATTTATATATAGGATTTAGAGGAAAATAACCATAATATTACATCGAAAAAAATTGCTAATCCTATGGAATATATCGAAACTGATACTTATTCTGACCTGAAAATTTCATTATAAGTATTATTATATTATTATATAAGTTAAATCTTAAATACAAATTTTAAATATAAAATTTAACTTTATAGCTTGAACAATTTTACAACTAAAATTTGGGTAATCTTAACATTGATGCTAAATAATTCTAAGAATTTAAAGATTTATTATCCTAAGATTTATTTTCAGAGTTAAAGAATAATCCTAATTTTAATTTAAATGACGTAAAATTATTCCCTAATTAAACTTAATAAATATCTTAATAATAATAATCTTCATAAGAAAATGATTATTAATAATAAAATGAATAAGAAGATTAGGAACTTAATAATTAATCAGATAATCACATATAATAAGATGAAAATGAGAATAATGAAAATGGAAAATAATAATAATTAAATTAAGATGACAATGAAAATAACGATTATAATGAAGAATGATTTTTTTAAAATTTTAAAATATTGATAAAAATATTAGATATTTATTAAATGCGATAAATATACAATTTTTATTATATTTAATTTAAAAAAAAATAGATGTTAATTTCTTAAATTTTATTTCGAAGTTTTTACTAATTATGAACTAGTAAGAAAGTAATTATATTCAAAATTAACTATTTTTAATTCATTCTATTTTAATTATTAATATTTTATTAAATTTTCTATTTAATTTAATATAAAAAAATAATATTAAATATAAAAAAATCTTGAAAATACGATAAATATGGAATAATAAACATAATCTTAATTCATATAATCTATGTTTTTTGAGCCTTAAACTTTTTTTTAAAATAAATTTTTCTCTAAACATGAAAAATTTTAAGAAATGGAATAGTTTTTTGAATAAATGGATCTAGAAAATATTTTAAATACTAATTATGAATAATAATAAATTAAGCACAAGAGTAAAATCGACGAATATGTAAAGGCTTTTGATTAAAAGCAATAGATAAAATTACTTAAATTGATTAACTATCTATTTTTTCAAAACCTATAGTAAAATGATAGTTTTTAGGAGTTAGTTGACTTTATTTTTGCAATTATTATCAAAATTTTTAAAAATCACTTATAAGACATTTAACATTTAGAAATGGAAAAATAGCTAAAATTATAAATTGACAGTTTTCCTTATTATATAGGTTTTCTAATGAAAAATAGTGGTATTTCAAATAATATGTTCTAAATATAATATGAGTCACAATAAATTGTAGGAAAATTATTGGCTATTCCATTATTTTCATATTTAGATCCCATATTAATAGAGCAATCTAATATTGAAAAACTCGATGGTTTTCATGAATTATTAATGGACACACTAAATGTATAACAGTCTTATTTAAAAGTAAGTAATAGTTAATCTAAAAAAAAACACAAATAAAATTACGAAACAAAATTGAAAGTGATAAGAATTTTAAGTGAAAAAATATTTAATGATAAGATTGACCACGATAATTTAAAAGTCGAAATTGACTTATAAGACTACCCTACTTTAAAAGAAATAAGTTAAGCCAGTGAATATAATAAAATTAACAAAAATTCTTTAGTTTTTTAAGTGGAAATAGTTAATAAATTTAGAATTAAAATATTAGACTTTTATTAAGACCGGTATTTATGTGAGCAAACAGAAAAAAACCAGTAATAATATATTAAGTTATTAGTTGAATATTAAAATTATTTACAATCAAAATAAATTGATCCTCGTTGTAAAATGGTAATTTATGCAGTATAATGTAAAAAGCTACTAATAAACCACAATTTATTTTTCTAATAATTTGTTCCCATTTAAATTGGGTGTATGTATGTAAATGTGATTTAACAAATACAAGTTGCTAACTTTTAAGCACTTGTTTAAACATTTATTTAAAGATGTATATACAAAAAAATTATTTAGTTGAGTAAAAAATAGAAAAATAAAAAATTCATGGAACTGATGGAAAGTTTAAAGCAAAAATACAAAAATAAATAAACGAATAAAATTTAATTTATTTAACTGGTTTAAGACCCGGAATTTGTCACTCATGCTTATGAACAGGCTAAAAAAAAAAGAAAAGAGTACGAAGATTTAAAATTTGATAAATTTTATTTAAAAAAAAATAATTTGATAATCGAAGGAGGATTTAAAGTTAAAAAATATACAAATATTTTTAGACAATCTAATCCTTTCTTTCAAATAAATAACTTTCATATAATATAAAAAAATCTAGAAAATCTTTGAAATATAAATAATTTTCTAATTTTGTTAATATTCTATTTTAAGCAATTAAGTAATTTATTTTGGTTATAAAAATGTGTGTTTTAAATTTATTTCATTTTACTATAAAATCATTTTATTAATTTATAAAAATATTACATATTAGAATTTATAATTAAGTGGATAAACACAAAGTTATCTATAATTTCTTTTATTTAATAAATAAAATATATTTATGCAATTTTTAACTTTAGAAAATAATTAATATTTATAAATTTATAATAAATACAAAAATTGCAAATAAAAAGTAAAAGAGTAAAATATTTTTAAAATATCTTGTAAGATAAAATGAATAATGAAGATATAAAGAAAGAATAAGAACTAGAATTTAAAAAAAAATATTAGGAGTATAAAAAAGAGAAAAAAAAATAGAAGAAAAAAGAACTGTATTTTAACAGCTATTCAGATCAATACAAAGATTTATTATTTAAAATTAGAGAAAAAGGAGATTTAAGAGTATTTTATAAATAAAAATTATAAATAATTTAACAATAATTATTTTTTATAATTAAAAATTTAGATTTTCTTTTTTAGTCTATTTAAATTTTATCTTTATAAATAATTATTAAATAGTTAAAGTTACTGTAAAGAAAAATAATGGCAAAGTTGACTAAAAAACTACAATAAATAGAATTAGGTGAATAAATATCTGAGTAAAATAAACAAAGTATTTTAAGAGAAATAAATATAGAATAATTTATGGAAGAAGGAAAATTATTAGAATAGCACTAATTATAACTAAAATTGGAGTATAAATATCTTAAAAATTAATTAAAAAAAAATGATATTCAAGGAATGAAAGCTAAAATTCAATTTTTAAAATAAAAATTATTAGCTTTAAAAGATTTAAATATAGCATAAGCAAATTAAAACCTTAAATACGAAGAGTTTTTGTAAGAACTTAAATAAGGTGGTAATTTAGATAATAATGAACATCAAGTATCATAGTGTTCTTAAGTTATGTTTAGTTAAAATTTTATAACACAACCCAAAATGTAGCCAAAAAAATAATAAGTGTAATTAAATACTAATATTCAATATCTTCCCCAAGTCTATTAAAAATATGGGCCAAATTCTGTTAAAAATAATTAATAAAATTCATTATTATGTAATATAGAAGGTTTTTAAAGTAAACGGGGTTTTTCTAATAGATATTAATATTCAACCTAAAATACGAAAAAGCCAGATCTTATGGAAAAAATAAGAAGCTATTCTCAAAATATTTAAAATAAGGCTAGCAATAAGATAAAAAAATAATAAAACACAGTTTTAACATAAAAATAATATTATTAGTATTCTATTCCGAAACTTTTTTCCTAAACTTCGCTTTTAAATTTGCAAGATTAGGACCAGTAAGATGAGAAAATTAATTATAATACTTAAGTTTACAGAGGTTCTATAATAAAATCTAATCCAAGACTTAATTCTGTGACTAAAAACACTTTAGACATTGAAAAATTTATAAGTGGTCAAAATAATACATATGATGATAAATATAATAGTTTATAGCATTTATAATTTTAATAATTTACTGATAAAAGTTCTATTCAAGAATAACAAACAATTATATCGCCTTTAATGGATTAACATTAAAAATTTAACTAGAAAAATTTATTAAAAGCTAATACTTTACCATTAAATATGGGTGATAAAAATAAAAAATTAAACGAAATTGATTTTGACTTATAAGAAAATTCATCTAAACAATAAAAAAAATTAAGTATAAATTGGAATAATGATTAAAAAATATAATAATAATTACAACTATAAGATAATAATCTTGATAGTGAATTAGTTCCCGACAATTTGTAAAAATAATTATTAATTATATTATTAAATAAATATTTTTTTCTTAACCTTTTATTATATTTATTTATAAAATTTAGTCAAAAAATTAATATAAGCGAAGAGTAAGAAATATACTACTAGTATAAATAAATGATAAAATATTAAAAGGAAGTAGGAAAAAATTTAAAGAATTAAATACAATTAAAGTTAAGTTTAAAGATAAAATTATATGATATACTTTAATAATACTTGCAGAATTATTAAATATCATTAACAGAATAATTAAACTCTTTTGATAAAAGATAAATTAGAACAAATTCTTACACGCCAGGTGAAAAAGAATTTAAGGTAATTCCAAAAAGTATAAAATAGGAGACACTTTTGTATAAAAAATCAATTAGTATTTTAGATAAAGTTAATGATCCTAGTATCTATAAAAAATAATAATAAAATCATTTAAAATAACTGAAATACTCAGCTAAAAATAGACAAAATAAAATAAGTAACTTTGATACCTAAAAAACACCATAAACTATACAAGATAAAAAAAACTTGTTATAAAATAAGAATTAATAAATCAAAGTGGATTTATTTAATACCATATAATATAATAATGAAAATAATAACGAAAAAAGGTAGTAAGAAATTAAAATACTGAAAAATTTAAAAAATAATTAAATCAAAAATTCGTTTAGTTTTTCCCAATAAAAGAATATTAAGCACATATTTTCAAGCAATTAGTCAGAAAATAAAGAAATAAAAAAATAATTAATATCTTGGGAATAATTTAGTAATTTCAATGGCAAATAAATTATCTTCTATCTTTAACTTAACCAATAATAACTTAAATAATTTATGGAATAATTAAAATAAATATAGTAAAATTATAACTTGGAAATAAAAAAATCATCAAATTTATGAATTACATTTTTTAGGTTTTTTTCAGAATATTTATTAAATTAATTATATTTATTATATGCTAAATTTTATTGTAATTAAAATATTATTCGTTTAAGATATATCTAAGATATTATATATTTATATTATCTTTTAGATTTTATTTATTTAATTAATAATTTATTTTCACTTATAATTAATTAATTATAGATTAAACTAATCATTAAAAAATAGTTTTTATGTAATATGATTTATAAAATAATTTGTTTATTTAATCAGTAAGCTAATTATGAAATATAAATTAATTTCATTTAATAATATGTATATTTATTTATTTTTTATAATTATTTTATAAAGGCAGTAAGATCATAAAAAAGTTTATTCTTTATTATTTATAAATTTTTATGATAGTATTTTACCATATTTAATAATTTTTACTACAAAAAATTATTTTCATAAGATTAAGTTTTATATATAAAACATATCAATTATTAATGTAAAATAAAATAATTATGCTGTAAGATTTTAATGTAAATTAAGAAAATGAATCCTTTGTTTTAAATACCTTTCAAATAGTAATGATGGTTTTATTATTACATTATAATAAAACATTTTAATATTATAATTACATAAATAATTCATAACCAATCTAATCATCACTTTCATTTATAAAATATCAAAAATAAAAATAAAAAATAAAAAAATAAAAAATTACTAAACATATAAAAATAATTTTCAAAAACAATAAATACATAGAAAAATTTTAATATATCATCATAATGACCATTTATTGTATAGAGTACTCATAATAAGGACAATTTAAATAGAATCCAGACAAAGTTTATTATTTAACTAAAGGGGATACACTTACATTACTTTTTGATAGTAAGAAATTAAAAAGCTTAAAACCATTACTTTTAACAAATATTCCTACAAAAAATAAAAAAAACCAGTATTCTTAACCATGTGCCCCAATTATCACTTCTCCAAAAACACTTAAAAAAGAAGAGCTAAATAAAAACTACTCTTATTATCCAGGTAAATATATTTATATTTTTATCAATAAAGTATTAATGTTATGATTATTATTTTATTTTTCTACCTTATTTTTTTTTTTTCTTCAATACATATATTTACTTATTTACTTATATTTTAAACAAAATAAAAAAAGAAAAATAAAAATAAATGAAAATATAATATAAAAAAAAGGATTTCCTTATTAAGCCATAAAAAAACTCAATAAAATTTATAAAAATACACATATATGTAATCATTTAACAAAAATATTTACACTTATTTTTTTTATTTTAGGTTTCTTCAACGAAGAATAAACCTGGCAGTGTGATCTTTAACTATAAAATTTCTGCGGCTCAGTTTAATTGTAAATTGTTTTGGTAAATTACGATTAAAATGTAATTTTATGTGAAAATATTCCTTAAGATATAGAAATAGACGAATTTGGTAAAGTTGAATACATAGTTGTTAATCCTGAAGTAAAAATTGGAAATAATCCCATTTAACTTACCGATTTAACAGTGTAAACTGTTTTACCTTATTAATTGGGAAAATCAGATAGATGGCTATAAATATTACAGGAATCTACTAGCATCGGGTATAATGCCTTTCATTTCCCTCCTTTATAAGAACTTGTAATTAATAAAAAAAAATAAAAAAATATTAAATTTTTATTTTATTATTTTTTATTATTTTATTTCATTATATTTTCTATCTTTTTTATCGAATGAAAAAATTGAAAATAAATAAATAAATAAATAAATAATTATTTTTCAAATGAATATGTTATTTATCTATTTTTTATTATTATTATTTTTAGGGAAGTAGCGGAAGTTTGTATAGTATAAAAAATTAGTTGAAAGTTAATCCGGATATTTTTGAAAATTCAGGATTAGATAAACTTGAAAATATTATTAAAGATTTATAACATAAACACGGAGCGATCAGCTTTATAGATATTTTATTAAATCATACAAGTGCTGATTCTGACTGGTTAGTTGATTGTGAAGGTTCCTACTATAACGAAAAAACTGTGCCTTAATTGTAAAATTTTTTAAAAATAAAAAATTATCATTAAAAATAAATTAATAAATAAATAATTATAAGATAAAATATTAAAATTAATATACATATTTTAAGAAAATCGGCAATTGATTTAGACGTAGCTTTATAAGACTATAGTGAACAAATTTCAAAGGGAAAATTAAGTGGATATGAAGGAAGAAATACTATTGAAAATGAAGATGATTTGAATATTATCATGAAAATAATAGATGATAATATTTTAAATGGAATGAAATTTGAAGAATATTTTTTAGTTCACATAGAAGCACTTGAAAAATAGTTTAAATAAAAACTTAAAAATGAAGGTAAGCAATTAAATTTATTATTATTATTTTAAAATTGATATATTTTAGTGTATTTTAAAAAAATAAGCTATGTAAATTATAATTCTTAAAATTATTTATTTATTTGTTTTTATTTTAACAGGTATTGAACTGCCCGCTACTGAATATGACTTAGAAGATGCTGATAATTTTTTCGCAAAAAGTGGAATTGAAATTTTAGAAGAATTAGTAACTTAAAATACAAGCAATTTAGGAGCTGGTAGATATTCAGTTAAAATAGATTTAGATGTAATAGTGAGCGAAGTTAAAAAAAATCCAAAAATTTTCTCTGCAGAGGCATTTAAAAAAGCTTTGACTTTAATAAACTTGCACTGGAAAAAAAAAGTAGGACATTTTATGAAAGATGCATATAATGGAATCGAAGGAACTATAAGGTAAATAAAATTCGATTGAAAAAATATATTTCATTTAAATAATATATTTTTAATTAATCATTTAAAAAAAAAAATAATTAGGTGGGAACATATTACTAGAAAAAAATATGAAGTTAATGATGATTAACCTTTACTTCCAAGATACTTTACTAAATTAAAAAATGGCGAATACGCTGCAAATAATGGTTGGATTATGGTAAAAATAGCCTTAAAAAATATAAAAAAAATAAAAAATAAATATTAATTAATCTAAAATTTTTATAAATTATTTACGATTTGTTATTTATTTTTTAATTACTATTTTTTGTAGAATTTAAAAAATGTTTAAGAAAATTTCGCAGAAAGTCATAAATTCCACTATCTAAGAAGAAGTATAGTAATATGGAATGATTTAATTAAATTAAGATACGGAAACTGCAAAGCTGATTCTAAGCCTTTATGGAAAAGAATGAAAACTTATGTATAAAAAATGGCTTAAATTTTCCAAGGTAAATAATATTTTACACAAAAAAATTTTTAAAAAATTAATAAACATCTATTTTATTTTTTAACCATTATGTTTATTTTTTAACATTATTTTTATTTTATATTTATTAATTTTTTTTAACCATTGTTTTTTTTAAACATTATTTCTATTTAATGATTATTTATTTTTTTTAACCATAATTTTGATTTTAACCATTATTTTTATTTTATCATTATTTTTTTTTATTATTATTATTTTAGGATTCAGACTTGACAACGCCCATAGTACACCTTTAAATATAGGTGAGTATTTACTCAAAAAAGCAAGGTAAGTTAATCCTAATTTGGTAGTTTTTGCCGAGCTTTTTACTGGAGATCCCGAAGAAGATGCTTTATTTGTAAAAAGATTGGGAATTAATAATTTGGTAAGAGAAACTATTCATGCTACCAAATCTGAACATTTATTCGGCTAACTTGAATGGCTTGCTAAATCTAGTTCAAATTATATTGGCAGTGTTCCCCCCAGTTACGAATTCGATCTAAAAAGATAAGAAAAACTAGAGGTATTTATTATTAACAACTTAAAAATAAAAAAAAATTAAAAATATAAATTCGAAATTATAAATTTTTAATAGTATTTTTTTGTTTATTTTATTATAGTTATTTTTTTTTAATTTAAATATACTAAAATCCAAAAAATTCTAGCTTTTATATTGTAAGATTCTTTTTGTACATTTTTTAGTTTAAATTACATTTTTTTAGATATCATAAAAATAAATATTTAATTAATAATTTAAGGTTTTAGTTGAAAAAATCCCCCCTGCTTTATTATACGATTAAACCCACGATAATGAATCAGTAATGTAACTTAAAGGAGCTTAATAAATCGCAGCTTAAATGGCTCTTTTATCTTTTTCTAATACTTTCAAAGGCACAGTAAAAGGAATAGATGAACTTTATAATGAACATTTAAGTGTAGTAACTGAAAGAAGACTTTATAAAGAATAAAATGATATGGTTAAAATTAAACAGGAAAAAGACGGATATGAAGTTGGACTCATTTATTAACCGAGAGAGTCCGAAAAAGATTAAGATTTACAAGTTAAATTATTTGGAAGCTTTAATAATTGGGAAAAAGCTTATCCTTGTAAAAAAGAAGGAAATGTTTATATAGCTAGGTTTAAAGTTTATTCTATTGGAACCTATTTCTATAAATTTACTGTTAATGAAAATTGTAATATTTTTTTATTTTATTATATAGAAAAATTAAGTTTTACATAATTAAATAATTAAAAAGGGACACTTGACGAAAATAAATAAGAACAAGAAGGAAACCATTATTTCACACTAACTGTACCTCAGCAACGAATCAAAATGGAAAACCTAAAGCCAGGTATATTATAAAAAATTTAAAAAAAAATAAAAATAAATAAATAAATAAAAATCCAAATATTTCTCTCTAAATTTACAAATAAAGCACCTAAATTTTATTTTTTTCTCTAATTTTTAATTAATTCTAATAAAAATTTTTTTTTTAAAGTAAGACAAGCCCTAAACGAAATAAACCTTGAGCTAAGAAAAGAGTACCCTTAAATCTAGGTAAAAAACCACGGCTGGCAAACAATTTCAATAGAAAGAGAGCACACTTCAAAGCACGAAAGCTACCTTTTAATAGCCAGAACTGGTTACCCAGACGAATCTGAGTCAGATTACGTTAATTTTTCTTTAGAGTGTCCGGGGTAATTAGACAGCGTAAAATCCATTTTTGTAACTGCAAAAAATAAAGAAAATTAAATGAGCAAATAAATAGAAGAAGGATTTGTTACTGGCTTGTAGGGCGAAATTTATGAAGAATTTAACTTGAGAGAATATGCAGACATGTTTTATTGTCCAAAATTGAGAAAATAGGTCCTTCACTTTTATAATTTAAAACCTGGAACCATTATTGTTTTGAAATGTTCTTTGGCCTATGAAGAAAAATAAAATATTACCTAATTAAATAATGCTATATTAAACACCTCTAATAAATAAAGCTTTGATCTCTTCACTTTGTTAAAACCAGTTGACATTAATTATCTCTTATATATGTAAAAAAAATGTGAATACTAAAATTTTAATTAAATTTAAATTTATTTTTTAATTTTAACTTTATTTTTTAATTTTGTTTTTATTTTTAATTTTATTTTTTATTTTTAATTTTAACTTTATTCTTTAAGTTTTATTTTTTTTTCGATTTTAAATTTATTTTTGGTTTTTAATTTTACATTTATTTTTTAATTAATATTTTAATCTTATACAGTTCTAGCAGTGAAGAATGGGAAAAATATTCTCAAGCTTTATTTTAAATCCCTAACAAAGGTTACTTAAATTACGCCGGATTCGGAGGAGTTTTACAAGACATTAATATAGCCTCAAAATACTAAAACAACGATTTACCTTTAATTTAAAATATTAAATCAGGAAATTGGTTAATAGACTACTTAGAGGGACGAGTTTACAAGGGAGGTGAAAGACTTTAACTTATCGCCAAATATATTACAGAAACAGTTAAATATTTAAAAGTTATTCCCAGCTAACATAAGGCCTATTATTTCTTTGTAATTATTAAAATTTTATACCAATAAATTATCACAAAAATCTATGCGGAACTTAAGCCTTCTAAAGATTTATTTATGTCCACTTTTAATAAAAACCTACTTTTAGCTGCGTATCAGTTTATTGGAGAGTCCCCTTCTAATTAATTCTAAGATTTCAAAGTTTCTTTATCAGCTGGACTTCCTCATTTTGCTACTGGGTGGAGTAGAGCTTGGGTAAAAAAATAAAATAATAAGCTTCAAAATTAAAAAAAAATAAAAAAATATTATACTATTTATAAAAATATAATAAAAAACTTCAAATCTTTTTTTAAAAAAAAAGTAGAAAACGTCAAAATTTAAAAAAAATAAAAATATATTATACTATTTATAAAAATAAAATAAAAAACTTAAAAAATTTTTAAAGAATAATAATAAAAGCTAAAATTCTTAATGTTCAAATATTACTTTATTAAGCTATTATATATTATTTTTTTACTAATTTTTAAAATTATTTTTTTAGGGAAGAGACACTTTTATATCATTTAAAGGGCTTTTGCTTTTAACTGGTATGTTTGTTGAAGCTAAATAAATTATTTTAATGTTTGCATCGACATTAAGACACGGTTTAATTCCTAATTTACTAGATGGAGGAAAAAATTGCAGGTAAAAGCAACATATTACAATTTATTTTTAATAAATAAAATTATTAATAAAAATTAAAATTAAATTTATATTTAAAAAATAAAATTTATAATTAAATAAATCAGATATAACAATCGAGACAGTTGCTGGTGGTTTATAAAAGCAATAAGAGATTATATAGAGTTTACAAAAGACTAAAATATTTGGCAAGAAGAAGTTGTTATGCAATTTTAAGATGACTCGATCGAAGTACATAAAAAATTAATAAGAGAAGGAAAACTGTTAAAATTAAAACTTTTTGACATAGTTTAACAAATTATTTAAAAACATGCGTCTGGAATTTCTTTCAGAGAATGGAATGCAGGCTCAGAAATAGACGGTTCAATGAACACTAAAGGTTTTAACATTTAATTGTAATTAGATTTAAATACAGGATTTATTATTGGTGGAAATCAGCATAATTGCTTAACTTGGATGGATAAAATGGGTTCAAGTAGCAAAGCTGGAAATTAAGTAAAAAATAATGTTTTTTAATAAATAAAAAGAATATTTAATAAATTTAATTAAATAAAAATTTAATTTAAATAGGGAATTCCTGCTACTTCTAGAAATGGTTCTCCTATTGAGCTAACTGCACTTTGCAAAGTTGCTTTAGATTTTTTAGACTAATAAAATTAAAAGGGATTTTATCCTTATAACAGCGTTGAACTTAAAGAAAATAAATTATCTTTTAAAGAGTGGAGTCAATTAATTTAAAACAATTTTGAAAAATATTATTGGGTTCCCGAAGAACCTTTAAATATAGATGACAGAAAAAATGCCTATATTACTGGAATGTATAAAGATGTCGTTTAAAGTAAAGACATATCTAAAGAATACCATTTGAGACCCAATTCTTGTATAGCTATTGCAGTAGCTCCTGAATTATTTACTAATACAAATGCCATTTAACACATAAAAGTAAATAAACAAATAAAAATATATAAATATAATTAAATAGATAATTAATAATATTTTAAGTTATTATATGTCAAATATATATTCGAAAATAAAATAATTTAATTTTTATATAAATTTAAATTCTTATAATTGTTTTTATTTTTTAAGAAATGTGAAAAATATTTGATCGAAGAAAATAGCGTAGGAATTAAAACTTTAGATTATTTATGCGAAGAATATATTCCTTTTTACGATAATGAAGATGATACAACTAGATTCGCAACAGCACATGGATTCAGTTATCACCAAGGACCAGTAAAAAAAATATATTTAATAAATAAATGCATATTAATTATTTTTTACCATAAAACTAATATATATAAAAACAATTAAAATAATTATTAAAAAATTTATTTTAAATAATAAGGAATGGGTGTGGGTTTATGCCTTCTTTGTTAAAGCAGTAATTTAATTGAAAAAAAACGATCCTGATTTCAGATAACAAACAGTAATGAGTTATTTAGCAAATCATAAACATCATTTGGCAAATAGTGACTGGCTTTCTTTACCAGAAATGACTGACGATAATGGAAAACATAACAAATTTTCCTGCCCAGCTTAAGCTTGGTAATAAAAATAAATATATATATATAAATTCATATAATAAGAACTAATATTATAATTTTATTTTTTCTTAATTTAAAAATATTAAATAAATATAAAAACTAATTTAATTTAAATAAAAAGGTCTATTGGATGTATCTTAGAAGTCTGTCACGAATTGCAATGAGAAAAAAAAAAAAATTTAAAAATTTATATTTTAAAACAATAAATATACTAAAATAATTAATAATATATTACCATTTTTTAACTAATAAACTAATTATATAAATTTTTTAATATTTTAATTAAAATAATTTATTAAACTTATATAAAAGTGATAAAATAAAATAATTGTGCACAAATAATATTCATTCTTTTAAATCATCTTGTGTGGGGGCCTTAAATTTTTTTGTTATTTTTTCAGTTTTAACTTCATACAAAAACAAAGAATTACCATTTAAAATAAGTATATAATACTTATTACAATTTTATATAGCTATCATATTCCCTTAAGCATAACTTTTTTTGTTCATTTATTTAAATTTATAACTAAATTTATTCTATATCAAAGGAGTAGATTATTAATAAAATACTTATTACAAATATATATGTTAATGTGCAAAAACAGCTATTAAATTGTCTCGAATTACACAAATTTCTTATTTTCTTTTAGGTACATATCCTTAATGATATGGTGATAAAATTAGTCTTTTATTAATTTTATTCATATACTCTTTATTTTTATTTCCTATCAATTTCCAGTCTAAATAACCAATTTAGTAATAATTATCGAAAATTGTAAATATGTAATCCCCCTGAATCTCTTATAAATGCTTAAATTTATTGTAGTTTTCAATTCTATTTTTTTTGGCTGTCTCTCTTTTTCTTTAGTATCTTTTTTATTTTAAAAGTTATTTTTCGTCAATTTCCTAATTTTCACTTTCTTAAGATTAAATTTAATTTAAATTTTATTAAATATTGTCATTTTATTATGGATTTTATTCTATTTATTATATTTTTTAATTTTGTTTATCTAATGAAGAAACTTACAGCTATTATTTTTCAAATTTTTAATTTTCTGACTATTATTTAGCATCATTTTGAATAAAATTATTCTCTATATTTTACTAATTTTTAACTTCTTCTTCTAAAATATGTATTTGTCTATTTCTTTCCAAATTTTATAAATAGAAATAGTTTTTATCTTTAAAATTTATCAAAGGTAATTCGCAAATAGAAGAAACTTCGTGTTCTAAATCCATTTAATATAATTATGATTTTTTTCTACCTTTTTTCAATAAAACATCTAATTCTAAAAATTCCAAATAGCAATTACTATATCCTAATATTATATACTTCCCATTTTAAGAAATTTCCATAGAATAAATAGAGCTACCTAAGGCAAATTTTTACATTGGATCTATTCTAATACCATTATAGTATTTATTTTATTTTATTTACTTATTATAATATTTTTATTGCATTTTTTTATCATATTAGCTAGCTTGTAAAATATTATTAAGACCATTCATTTAATCTTTTTTATTTTGAGTTTGTTAAAATGATCTTTCTAAATCATCTTAATCGACATTATAAAATTTGTTAATATAATACTTAAAGATTACTAAATTTCCATTATCAAAGCATACAAAAATATTTTAAGAAGCTCTATCGACTTTCAAAACATTTATAGTTGTATTTTTTTTAAATTTTTATCCAAAAAATTTACATTTACCTTATAAATCTGTGATATATAATGTATTGAAATTACAAAATGCCAAAAGGTCAGTACTTTTAAATATAATTAAATAATATTTAGTTATGTTTATTTTGTATCTTAATTAAATTTATAGAATTTAGATGAATAATTTAATTAGCGTAAGGCTATATACTAAATAACCATAAATAAAAAAAATTTAAAATAATTTTTTTTTGTGATAGTTTACATAAAAAATAATATATATGCTTAAAAATATTTACAATAAAAACATGAAATATTTTAAATTTTTAATGAATAATTTTTAAAATTACCTGCAATCGAAAAATACGGTTTTTTTAGCAATTTCCAAACCTTTCGCATCAACAATGTCTTCATCTTTTATTTTTAAATTTTCAGTTAAGCTATTTATAAAAATTATTTTTGTGTATAAAAAATTTATATTTTCATTTGAAGGTTGTTAATCTTCGGCATTTAAAATTTAAATTTTTTCTATATCAATCATTTTAAGCAAAGTTAATTTGGGAAATAAAGAGTAAAAATTCAAAAATTTTCCCTAAACTCCAATTATTAAAATCTATTTACTAGCCAAAAAATAAATACTGTTTAATTCCATTTTTTATTATTCTTCTAAAAGGTATTTGTTTAGAATTTAATCGTCTTCATAAACTTATTTTAATTCTAACGAAAACTTGTTTTCAAATTAATTTCTATAACTATTTTTAGCAGCCTCTTTAGAAAATTGGGTAATATTATCCTAAATAATAATATAAAAAATTTCTCTTTATAGAAATTTTATTATAAAAACAAACCATTTAATTTTATTTATTTAATTAATATGTTATGTATATTATTATTAAATTATTTTTATTTTTATGTATATATATATGTATTACTGAATTAGTATATGTCTTTTATTTGTATTATAGTTATTCTTAATTTTCACTTTTATATTCCAATATACTTTCATCAGAACTCGAAAATTAGCTATCACTTAATTTAACTTTTTTTAAAACTTTATCTTAAACCTCTATATTTTGAGAGTCTAATGAACTTTTTTATTTAGAAGAAATTTCAAATTATTGTTTTATTTTTTTTACCATTTGCATAAATTTATTCTTAATTAATTAATCAATTTTTTATTTTATGATATCAATATTAATTATATATTTTATATTGATTAACAAGTATGATAACTAAATGTTATGATTTTAAAGTATTGTATTTTTAATTGAAGGAAATAATGAAATAAATAAATTAAATCTAAATTTTAATTTACATATTTTTCTTCAATGCATTTATATGAGTTAATATTATTTTTATAAATGAAAAACACCTATATATATTTAAATTAAAATTATTTATTTGTAAAATTTGATCCTTATATTCAATTTGTATTTTTTTCTTTTTATATAAAAATTTTGTATTGATTTTATAAAGTGAATTCTTTAAAACTCTTTTTTGTACTACATAATTTTTTTCTATCCAAAATTATTGCGCTTTTAAATTAATGTAATTTTTATATATTCTATCAAATTCAAAAAAAAAAATAAAAATAAGAAAAACCTAATATAAAAATTTCCATTTAATTCTAAAAAGCTTAAATTAAAACCAATAAAAATGTTTTATAAAATGGACAATTGCGAAACAACTTTGGTTATAAAGCCAAACGATATGCACAAAATAAAAAACCAAGATTTCATTTTTTAAGAACTTTAAAGAAAGGTAGGCGGATAATGCACTACTGAGCACGGATACTTAATTTTTATAGATATTTAAAAACATTTTAAAGAAACTTATGAATAAATAAACAATTATTCACCCGCAGAAGTAACTGAAAATGGTATGGTAAAAATTACGTAAAAATTTACTGGTGTATTTTTCAAACCCTTAGTTGGATAAGTTATTGATATAATGGTAGATAAATGTGAAGATAATGGAATTCATGGAAGATGTGGGCCAGCCACTGTTTTAATTATAAGAGATAACTTGTCTCCAGAATAGTAAAAAAATAATAATTTTAAATATTAATATGTTACTTTAATGACCTTACAATTCATTCTATTTTATTAAAAATTAATTTAAAATTTTTTTTTTAAATTAATCAATTTTATCATATTTTAAATCAATTTATATAAAACCTACAAAATTCATAAATTTATGCAAATGTTTTTTGATGTTTAATTTTAAAACCTTGTGTTAATTTATTGATAAAAACTATTTTTTTACAGAAATAATATAAATTATTTTTAATATGAATTATTTTTTATAAAGTTAATACGATTATAATGATGGTACTTTCAAAAGTGGTGATTAAACTATTTCCAGAGATGATATCATTAGAATAGAGGTAGATTCAGTAACTGTAAATAATTAGCAAATGAGAATTGTTGGTAAAATGAATGACAATTACTTAGGAAAAGAATTTTGAATAATATTTTACATAATTCTATAAGTATATATTATATATAAAATTTCCAAATATGTATTAGCATATTATAAATAATTTATTTAATGTATCTATAATTATATGGTAATAAATATAAAACACGGATATACTTCATAATTTATATAAAAAAAAATGGTTATTATAAGAGCATAAATATTTTGTTTGTCCCAGTAATAAATAATTTGATATTTAATTTCCAAATAATTTGTTTGGTAATATTTAATTTATGTTTTCATGTTACATAGAATAAGAGCATGTTTTAACAACTTAAAAATAAACTATTATAATTTGCGTGAAATTATTATAAAATTATTAATAAAATATAAAAATAAAAATAAAAGTAATTAAATATATTTTCCCTGTTACATTAAGAATTTTCATTATTATTAACCAAATAGCTATACTATAAAGTTATTCTATCTATATAAACAATACAATATTTTCAAAATGTCTACAGCTTATGATAAAAAGTCAAATTCCACGGCAGATATTGATGATGACATAGGCCAATAAATCTCAAATAAAAAAAATGATTCTAGTCAACAACCTAAAATACAAATCAATAATTAATTAGATATAGAATAACCTGATAAGTTATAAAAGAAAAATAATATAAAAATAAGGTAGTTTAAAAAATCTCACAGAAATAGTTCAAAGAAAAAGAAAAAAAATACGGTAAATCAATTAAAATCTGGTTTGAAATTAAGAATTAATGAATAAACTGGTAAAAATGTGTAGAATAATGAATAGCAAAATAAAGATCTATAGGATTCTTAAACAAATATAAATAATTCTCAAAATAGTTTTTTTAATCAATTGTCAAATAAATCATCTCCTTTAAAAGAATAAAATAGTAATTAATTGTAGATTTAAAATAAACAGGAGTTTTCTCAAGCTTTACAGTTAAATAAATCATTAGAATTAGAAAAATTAAAGTAAAATAAATAAAATAATAAACTAATTGAAAATCCTAAATACCAATAATAAATATAATAAATAAAAAAAATCGATGAATTTCAAGAAAATAAAGAAAAAAATAATCTTGACTAGTATAATAATAAAAATCAAAATAAAGATTTTTTAAAAAGTAATGTATAATCAATTTAATCGTAGAGTATTAAAATGAAACAATAGGAATTTTAAAAAAATAATGAATAATAATAATAAAATGATGACAAAAAAGAGACGCCTATTAATACAAGTGTATAAAAAATAAATTAAGAAACTTATCCAAAATTTAACCTGTTAACTTTATAATAAATAATAGAACTAGATAGAGTAATAAAAAAAAAACATAAAAAAGTAATTGTTGACTTATCAAATACTAAATATGATATCATTAAAGAAGTTTGTAAAGAGTTAAAATATAATTGTGTTTAAAATATGTCAAAAAATAATTAAGATGACTGGCTTTTAAGTTGGCATGATTATTATATACCTGAAGATTCTATAAGAAAAATGTAGCCCTATCAAAAAATAAATAGATTTCCAGGTAAAACTTGTTTACTTTTTAAAATATGAATTTATATAAAAAAAAAATTATTAAAATTATGATTTTAGTTTTAATATCATTTTCTATTTATTTTATTTTTTTATTTTTTATAAGGCTCATACAATTTGGGGAAAAAAAATTATTTAGGCAGACATCTTTTCAAAATGAGAAAATATTTTCCAGAAGAATATGATTTTTTTCCTAGAACCTGGGTATTACCTCAATAATACGAAGAATTAAAAAGTTTTAAACAACAGTCTAAAATAAATAAAACACACGCTGTTTTTATTGCAAAACCAGAAGCTTCATGCTAAGGAAAGGGAATTTATTTAACTAAAAAAATTGAGGGATAAATAAACTAGGGAGATCATTGTGTAGTGCAAGAATATATAAAAAATCCTTATTTAATAGACGGATTAAAATTTGATTTTCGACTATATGTATTAATAAAAAGTATAAAGCCATTAAAAATTTTTCTTTATAGAGAAGGACTGACTAGATTTGCCACTTTGCCTTATGAAACTCCTAATAAAAAAAATCTTAATAAATTAAAAATGCACTTAACTAATTATGCTGTCAATAAAAAATCTCCTGATTTTATTTTTAATAAAAATGAAGAAATGGATAGTGTAGGTCATAAAAGATCTTTTACAGGCGTTTTAAATATTTTAAAGTAAAAAGGCGAAAATATCGACAAATTAATGGTTTTAATATACCAGCTAATAATAAAGACCATGTGCTGTGTGCAACCCTATTTATCTCATTTATACAAGTCTTCTTAATCAAAAGAAGAGTAAATATTAATTTAATTTATTTATTTTACTTTTATTAAATTTAATTTATTGTATTAGCAAATTATGAATTTCAATAAAATTTAATTTATAATTTTATATTGATAATAAAGGTACTCTGAGATGAGTTTTGAACTTTTTGGCTTTGATGTAATGATAGATTAAAATTTAAAGCCATATCTTATAGAAGTAAATCATACGCCTAGTTTTCAAACAGAAACCCCTCTTGACTATCAAATAAAAAAAAACCTTATAAAAGATACTTTAACACTTTTAAACTTATCAAATAAAAACAAAAAAAAATATTTCGAAAGCAGGGAAATAAAGAATATGATGGGATCAACAAATAAAATTTCTCCCTAATAGCTTTAACAATTATAAGAATAAATAAAAAATTACGAAGAAAAACATTTAAACGCTTACATTAAAATATACCCTCCTACTTAATAAATAATAGACGCGAAATAATCAGAAAACTATGATTAATTTATGTAATAAGCTAAGTTTATACAAGATGAATTTACGGGTGTAAATAAATTTTCAAAATTAAATGGTTAATAATAAGAAAATAACTAAAAAAATAATAATATAAAGGTTATAAATTAGTAACAAAATTAAATGCCTCCCAAAGCACCTAATATGATTTAAAGACCTTAAACTGCAGTTAAAAAAAATAATTAAAACATAATCAAAGGTAAGAAAAATAAGTATATATATATTTTTTTATTAATTATTATATATACAAATTATAAAATTTATAAATAAATATATTTTTATTTTTTTTAAAATATTAATATATTCATAGTATTAAATAAGAAATGAATATGGTTTATAAGTTTTTATGTTTTTATTATGAAATTTTAATATTTTTAAAATTAGAAAGAATTTAGTAGACATTTGAAACTAATAACTAATAAAGTTCAGACTCATGCTCTCTTACTGACTTGGGTTAGTCTGAAAATAATTTAAAAAAGCCCTAAAAAAACTTTATACAGCTTAATAAAAAAAATATTATTTAAATGAGGGAAAGAAATAATTCTAGACTTAAAAATTATTAAATATATAACAATTAAATAAAAAGTAATTCTTTTTAAAATAAAGATGATATTATTTCAAAATTCCCTATAAGTGAACTAAATGATAGCAATTACCAAGAAAATGCTTTTCGCCTAAATAATTAAAAACTAATTAATGAAGATTTTTATTATAATAATAATTTAAATAACAGTAATAATGGGTAAAAAAATGACTTTGATATAAATGTAAATTAATAGTAAAAATTAAATTAATAAGAAATAGCAAATAAATTTTATTTAAATTAGTACGAATAAGCGTAGAATAATAATTAAAGGCATATTTTTAATAATTCTCTGCATTAAATAAATAATTTTTATAATAAGGATTCAGTAATTGAATAAGAAATTGATAAAAAATAATTTCAAAAGACTAATAAATAAAATATAAATAATACTGAGTATAGATTAAATCAAGGGTATATTTAAAAAATAAATTAACAAGTTTAACCAAAAAGAATAATTGTATAACAAAAATAATAAAATACTAATTAACAGTAAAAATAAAATAAATTTAATTTATAACATACAATTTCGTATTAAAATAGTCCTAAAAATTTAAATTTAGAAGAAAATGATTAAAAAAATCTCCAATAGTTTTAAGTATTTTTAATTATTTTTTTTATTTTTTTTTATTTTTTTCATATCAAATTTATTATAATTTAAAAAGTCTTAAGATAATTTAAAACCTGTAAAAAATATTATCATACCCTAAAAATAAAATGATACCAATGATAAAAATCCAAATTAAGTATAAGATAATTATAATAATCTAAATTAAAAGTAAATTAAACAAGGTGAGAGTAAAATTGTCAGAGAATTTATGAACCACTCAGCAAGAATTTTTAATTAGAATAATTAAAAAGAAATATAGAAATAATAAGATTTTTAAAATTTTATAAACTAGAGGCAAAGTAAAGAAATAAATATATTGTAATAATAAAAATAAATTTAAAATACTTTGTAATATTAGAAAATATAAAACTAATAGTTTCTTCCACCTAAAAATAACTAATAAAGTATTTAAAATTCAAAAAATTAAATATAAAGTTAAACTTGGAAAAATGAGAAAAATGTGACAATTTTATAGCGTCATTAGCCTCAAAATATAAAGAAAAATTATTTTAGCTAATAATAAATTTAAAATAATAATTCTAATTCATTTTTAGCTTAATAAAATTTAAAATAAAAAAATGAAAATGAAAAATCTTTTGTAACTAATAAAAATTCATAAAATGATTCATAAAATACACCTATAAACCGTTTATAAAATTAAGTTAATAACTTTCTCCATTTAGAAAATTAAGAGTTAAATTAAGATTAAAGTAATTAAAAGTACTTGTAAAAATAGCAAGAAAATAATAATGATCATATTAATAATTTCAACAAAAACAATGCACATATTTAAGGAAAAAAACCTAATTTTTTTTAAAAATAAAATTAATAAGATTTGTATTAAAAATTATAGCAAATTTAAAATTAATAAAATACATAAAACAACCATAATATTTTGAGAGAAAATCATCCTAATGAATTGAATATTAATGTTTAAAATAAGAAAAAAAGGTTATCTTAAATCGTAAAAAATAATAAATAATTTTATTTATAAAATGATAACTAATTTAGTGATTTTGGTAATAATAATAACTTTCTACAGTATATAGTAAAACCTAGCAAGTTTCATTAAAGGCCTAATTCGGCCATAAAGTAGTATAAAGCTTGATTATAAATATTTTTTTTAATTTTAAATTATATAGATAATAATAAAAAGAATAATTGACATATTAATATAATATAAAATTTAAAATTTCTATAAAAATTAAAATATTAAATATATAACTTTTATTATATTTGAAAAATAACATTATTGTGTTGTTAGAATTTTTAATAAAATTATTAGTAATTAAAATTTAGTAGTTTATACAAAAATTTCTAAAATAATAATATAAATAAAAAACTTGATAAAATAATCAGTGTAATATAAAAAAATGGATGAAAAAAATCAGGAAACTCTTAGAAAAATTTAGGAAATTAGAGAGTTTTTAAATACAACTCCATATCCTCACTGTAAAATTCACTAATTCACAAACTATAAATATTTTTGTGGTTCAAAAGATTGCCCTGAATATTTAGAAGCTTTTTGCGAAGAATGTGCTGAAGAACATAAGGGGCATTTAGTTTTAGAAATAAATAATTTTTATGAAATGTTAATGAATGATATAATAAAATAAGCGAAAAATAATCAACTTAATTACCACAAATAATACTGTTTTGAATAATTACAAGATGTTAAAAAAGATTGCAAAATATTACTTAATTTAATTTCCATTTTAATAGAAGAAATTGATATAACTTGTAAGACTTTTAATTCTGTAATAAAAAAAACAAAAAGCCCAGTGGATATCATAATTGAAAATATAGAAAAATCTGTTAAAGCTTAAGACTGGAAAGAAAGAACTTTACAAGGAATAAATGAAAGAATTTAAAATATTAATTAAGTAAATTAAACATAAAATTAAAGATAAATTTTATGTTAATTAAAAATAAATATATGAATATAATAATCTAAATAGATAAATTATTTTTAAAGGTAATAAATTTAGAAATGAACGACTTAACAATTTATAGAGAAACTCCTTAAATATAAAATTTAAGTTCAAATATTGATTATTTTACCTAGTAAATTATATATTGTTTATTAAAATAAAACCATTAAATTTTTTAAATTAAAAATATCTTATAAAATAAAAAGGTATACAAAAGAAAAATTATTAGAAGCCAATTAAAGTTTGGAAAAATGCTTTGCTTTTACAAGTTAAAGATATGGAAAATATACTAATAAAAAAATTTACGATGGAAAAGAATATTAAAATTACACAAAAATTTTTTTTGAACAAGATTCTTTGGATTTAGATCTAAATTAAAAGCCAAATGATAAATTAATTGTTGCGAATATTTCTTAAAATATAGTTTAAAATTTAAAAGAAATTAAAAAAACCTAAATTTTACATATAGATTTAGTTGGAAACTGGAATAAAAGCCAATCCAATATAGAGTTAATAAAAGAATTGATAATCGATCATTCATCTAATCTTAAATACTTATGGGTTAATTTAAATGGGTAAACAATCATATAATTATTTATATATATGTATATTTTATAATAATGTATATCAAAAAATAATATTAATTTAATATATAAAATTGTTCTTTAATTATATTTTTTTATTGCTGAAAATTAATTGTAAAAAGATCAAAATAATTATATTTTTTTTATAATTTTTAGTTTTTAATATGTAATTAATATTTTATGTAAAAATTAAAGTTAACTATAATTTTTTATTTTATATTAAATTAGCTGGGAAGATACTGATAAAGAATATTTGGAAACTCTTTGTATGGGTGTTTAAAATTGCAAATAATTATAAACTTTTATTTTAAATATTTAAAGTTGGGGTATTAAAACAACATAAAAGCTAGATAATAAATGTTTAGATATCTTAACTAGGTCATTAAAAAATTTGGATAATTTAGAATGCTTAAGTTTGTGGATAGGATAGTATTTATTTTTATAAAAATTTAAATATAAATAAATTAAATAATTTAATAAAAATAAAAAAGTTATATAATCAACTTATTTATATTTAGCTGGAACAATATTTCTGATGCTTAATTTTAAGATTTTTTATAAGTAATTTCTAAAATGAATTAGTTGTAGTAATTGGATTTGGGCCTAGATAGGTAATATTAAATAAATAATTATTTTTTTTGAAATAATTAATTATTAAATGAAACAAAGATGGGCAAGTGATAATGAATTAATAACTAATTAGTCGTTAAGATAAATATTTTAATTACCTTAAAAATTGAGGTTTCTTTAAGAATTCCATTTAAGTTTAAATAGGTATCTTACAAACATTTCTTTTTTGTTACTAATTTAATATTATTAAATAAATTATAAAATAGATGGGGCTATAAAAACCAAAATATAACGATTGGTCCATTTAAAAACTTACTTCAAAGTTTAAATTAATAAAAAATAAAAAAATTCAGTCTTTCAATGTTGGAGTAAATAAGTTTTATAAATTTTAAAATATAAATTATATTAAATGTTTTATTAATTACCAATAAATATAAAAGAGCTTATAATATACCCAACTCAGAAAAAAAAGAGGTTTAATATATGATTAAAGGTATTCTAAAAGAGGCATAGATAATTTTTAACTAAATTTGAAATTTATTTAATAAATTTTATAATTTTAATTTATATTATTTGTATTTATATGAATATTTAATAGCGAAAAATTTTAAAACTGATATAATTTTTATAGCAAATATTAACATTTAAATAATAATGCATTAAAATAAAAATATATTTACAATGAAAAAAAATTGAAAAAATCTATCAATAATTTTCCTTACTAACCATTTAATAATTTTATAGATTTTAATAAAATTAAATTAAAATAAAATTTATTATATAAATAAAAAAATAACCATAAAAACAAGAAATCGATAATGTTATATTCTAATAATTTTAGCTATAAAAGTTACCCCGGTAACCCCAATGAAGAAGTAAGAGTAAAAGTAACTGAGACTCTAAGAAACGGATAAACTCAAGAAAAATTTGAATACATAAAAAAAGGAGACCTGATAATTTGTGACGACGAAGTAAAAAAGCACAGAGCATTTACAAAAAGCACAAATTCTACTCTCAATGAATAATCGTGTCTTTTCTTAAATATTTTCCATTAAAGAAAGTACTATTAATAAATAGGAACTTCAAGCCAAGAACAAACTTACGAAAATAATGCTTAAATTTTCCAATTAAAGCCCGAATTTGACGACAATTTTGAAAACAATACCAGAAAAGATCCTTCCTGGTTGCCTTCTAAAATCGCGGTTTAAAGTTTCAGAAACGTTTAAAATGTAGAACAATTAAAAGATTAAATTAACAACAATTTGGACGAATTCACCACTTTTCACCCCGAAATTATGTCTGTTTACGCCTACGAGTACAACCAAAATATAAACGAAATTACCTTATATTACGAATACTAGGAAACCACTCTCGATTTATAAATTTAATAATAATAAAAAATTAACTGCCATTTCGAAGAAAAAGTGATTTGGAAAAACATGTTTTATTTGCTAAAAGCTTTGGATTACACTTATTTAGAGAACAAGTAGAATTTGCCCGCTTTGGCTCCTGAGAACATTTTTTACGGCGACTAATAAATTTGTGTGCCTCCTATTGGAATTTTCCCTTTTAAACAGTATAAACAGGGAAATAATATCAGTTTAGCAGAATAAAAGGAATTTATTGGCTTTACTATTTTGTAAATGGCTCTTTTGATTCCTTCCCATTAATTTAATGTTTAAATGATAGATTAATATTTACACGATTTTGGAAGAATTTATAGTGGAACTTCTAATGAAAGGCTTTTGCACTTTGTTGTCACAGGGCTTTTATTGGGATAAGAAGGAGTTTAATAAGTAGACGTCTATAAATTTTTAGAACCCTATGAACAAGATTTAATTTTTTTGAACCTTTATAGGGCTAAAAAGTAAATTAATGCCTCTTTATAAAGTAATAAAGATTACATCAACTTTTTATCAAGATATAGATAATGAAAAATTTGATAAAAAGTATACAAATTTTAATTTTTTTAAAACTTATTTATTTATTTTTATATTTATTTATATATAATATATATTTTACCATTAGTTTAGTACTAAACCCAATATCTCATACTTTTTTTACTTAATAATTGATAATTCAAAATTAGTATATTAAATATTAATATTATAATAAATCTTAATACTTTTCAAGCTTATAATAAATAAGAGGCCCAGCATGATTAATAAATTTTTATTTATATATACCTAAATAAAATTATTAAAAACAAATCATTTTTTATTATTGATTTATAAATTTATTATTACCTAATTAATTGATTATTATAGTCCTAGAAAATACAAAAAAAATAATAATAATTACAATCAATAAAAACAATAAAAATTTAAAAAAATAACTAAAAAATCATACATCTTAAAAACCAAACTATGAACTCCGCCTACCTAAACCAAGAAAAACTAGTAAAATAACAAAAAATAAATCCATAAATTCTCGAACAACATTTATTAAGTCAAGCCCTTAACACATAAGAAGAATTTTTAGACTATTTTAATAAAGATTAAATCTACCAATTAACATAATAACAGGCAAATGACCCTGTTTATGGAAAAGTTGACATCTATCAATTAAAACCTTAATTCCAAAATTAACTCCAAAATTAAGCCTATCCCAAATGGTTACCATAATAAATCGCCGTTTTTTCTTAAAATTAGGCGAGTTTAGATTTTTCTTAAAAAATTAGCTAACATATGAAACATTTATTTTAATTTCATCCCGAATTATTAAGAATTTTTGGAAGTTTTGAGGCTGAAAGACCTGCTTAACATGTTTTTTTAGAATACGAAAACAGAACTTTGCTAAATGAAATTTAAGAAAGAAAAAGATAATAATAAAGAAGATTTGACGAAAATTTATTATGGCACATACTTTATAACTTGTTAAAAGGAGCCTTTTCAGTTTAAGATATTAATGCAGGCCAAATATCCGATATTTTACCCTATAATGTTATATATAAAAATTATCAAGTTAAATTATTGAGCGATGCTTTTGTAGAAGAAAGAAAAAGAACTAGAAATTACTAAAATTCTGCTCTTTAAATTGCTTAGTGTATTATTTAAGCCGGTCTTTTAATCGAAGATGCTAATTATGTTAATCCTTAAAATATCAGCTAAATTTTAAATAACGATTTTGCTAAATTATATAATTCAAGACATTTAATTGGATTTTTACAAACTTTAATTAACTCTAAAGACTAATAAAATTCCTAAGAAACAATTAATAATTTATTTAAAGCTTTAGAGCCTTTAGAAAAACCCATTTTGTTTATGGACAGAAGTATTGTCTAAAAAATTAACTAACATTTGGATTGAGATAAAAAATTAAAAATTATTAATATATAACTTTTAATTCTTCATTTTAATTATAATAAAAATTATACTAATTATTTATTTATACCAATATTATCTTATTAATATTTGTAAATTTATCAAATTATTTTTGAATTAATAAAAAAAGCCTTATTATAATATTTATTAAGTTTTTTTCCAAAAAAAATATAGAGTCGTTTAATATAATTTTATCTTAATATTACATAAATAGAAATTAGTTATTATATACATATAAATTTTAATTCTTAAATACTTATAAACTCACCATTATTTACAAATTCATTACAAATAGTTAAATATATTTTTATAATTATCTTATCAAATAGTTTATTATTTGTTATTGTTTTCTTAATTTTCTAAATAGTCATAAATTACTTATCCTTTTCTTATGGTATAATCTGCTTTAATATGGAAACCAGATAACATTTTAATAATAGGAACATCTTTAATTGGGGCTGCGACATGATTTTTTAATTAAAGCTTACTGGGCCCTTTGTAGCACTATTAAATTAATGAAAAAATAATGATAATGTCTAAAAATTTTCATAACAATTATTTTATAAATATTTATTCATTTAATTAGTTACTTTATGAATGTGTAAATCTTCGTAAACCATTTTAGTCAGCTAAGCAATTTCTACACTGCCTTTTTCAACACCAGGTATAAACTTTAATTAAACAACTGGAATTTTCATAATTTCCTAGAATTCATGTTAAGCAACTTCTTAAAATTGGTAAGCCATTGATCCTATAGCAATAGGGTCATTTTAATTATAACAAAATTTAGCCAAAACTGTGTCTTTAGTTACTTCGACACTAGGAAACCCTAATTTTTAAGGTTAACCATATTTTTCCCTATTTTCTGTTCTCACAGAAGATTAATCAACATATGATAATGCGTTATATTACACTAATTCATCTTTAAAGTAACAAGGAATAAACATATCCAATTTATGATAGTTTCCATCTGTTCCGTTACTATTTGACCAAACTAATAATATTACAGGTTTTTCGTATGGTATCAAAGGTTCAGGTAAAATTTTTGCTATTTCCTCTGGACATGATAAATATCTAAAGGTAAGAATTTCTCTTTCTACTTTTATTTTATTATTAACGTACATAGGCGAAATATGGGGCATTGAAGGAGTTAGGGCAACATGATCTTTATTGCTAAAATCATCGCAATTAAAAAAATTTATTCCTTAGAATTTTTTAACAGTTTCTATAAAAATAAATTAAATCAAAATCTTCAGTATAAAATAAGCTTTATTATAAAAATTTTTAATTATTAATTTATACATTTAGGAATATTGTGGTAATCTTTCATATAATCGTACAGTACCCTTCCATAGGGCAAAGTTATGTCAGCAATAATATGTTTTCCGCCTAAAATTTTTCTTATAGGCAATTCACCAGTAGGAGCTTTAACATGGGAATTAAGTTCTAATCTTGCAGGACCCTCCCAAGCCTCTTTTAAATTTACATCTTCTAAATTATATCCTACTAATTAACAAATTTTTGGTTTTCCATTTACTCCAGGAATAACTTTTAAATTACAACTGTCTTGTTTCAGCCCAGTTATTACTTCATTTTAGTCTAATTACTTATATTTGTAGGCCATGGTTCCATAAGCCACTTCTTGTCCTCTGTAATTTAAAGAGCCATTTAAAGTGTCTCTAATTACCTCTAATTTTGGAACTGCATATTTTTTAGGAAATCCCCAAATTTCTCTTCCTGCTGCAATAGGAGGTTCGCACTATTTAAATTAATTTTGATTAAAAATAAGAAATTTATATATTTAATGTTAATCAATTACACAATTTGATTGATCAAATTTAATTTACCAATTATCAGTGATAATAAGTTTAATATTAAAAAATACTTCATTTTTATAAAAAAAACAAAAAAAAAACTATTTTTATTTACATCTAAAAACATTTATAAAGTATAATTAATAGGTTTTCCTTCAAAGGTACATGGTATAACAGTACCAGATTCATGATAGTCTCCAAACCCAGTAGAATCAGGCATATTTATCCATTCATATAATACAATATTATCTTTATTAGGTACCAAAGGAGACGGTACGACCTATAAAAATTTTTAATCATAAATATATAAAATAAAAAAAATAAAAATAATTATAGATATTGATATACATACATACATAAAAATTGATAAATCTATATTTAATAAAATTTTAACATATAGGTAAATATATATATATAAGTACTTTTCTTAAAGCTTCAGCGTCAGATATATATCTTACTATAAACCATTCTCTGTCTATAAATCTATATGGGCCAAAAGGATAAGAAGGAGATATAGATGGTGTTGAAGGCAAATTTAAAATGTCTTTGGCTTTCATTCTAAGGTTAAGGTGGGAAGTATTTCCAGTTGAGTAATTGCTTTTACTTTTAGTAACAAATTGGGAAATTTTGACCTAATTATAGGTGCTTTTAAGTCTTTTAAGGATTTTATGTTACATTTTATTAAATGCTGTTTTTTGTTTTTTTTTTAATTCTATTTATTTTTATTTATTTTTTTATTTTTTTTTTTAATTTCACTAAAAAAATAAAATAGATTAATACAAATTAATTTATTATTAATATATAATGAATTTTTAATAAGATTAATTTATAATCCGTATTTAATTGTTGCTTTATTCAAAATCAGTGGTATTAAATATATATTATTACAATAATAAACATTATTATTTATAAGAAAATTATTTTTACCATTTTATTATAAACCTATAATATTAAATTACAAATTATTTTCCATTTTTAGATAATTAAATTGCGTATTTATTTGCTTTATTTTTAAAAAATAATTTTTCTTATATTCTTATAATATCAATATTTTATAATTTCACTTTGATTATATTATATTATAAATAAAATATAATTTATTTTTAACATTTTAATAATATAAAATATAGATTTACAATTAAAAATATGTTATATAAAATTAAAAATCACTAGTATATTGCATATTGCCAATCATAATTTTTATTTTAACTAAAATTTTATTAAGTAATTTTTTCATTTTATTTTATATCGATAACTTTTTAGTTGAATTTATTTTAAAATTAAATATATAGAATTATATTTTATTCATATTTATCATTAAAACTTTTGATAGTATACCTAATTAGTTTATACATATATTAAAAAATAAGAAAAGAAAAATATTATTAAACTAATAATTAAATAATAGCATTTCTATAAAAAAATATAATAAATTATTAATATTTAAAAATATCATAGTAAAATAATCACATTATATTTTTATTAACAAGATGATTAAAGTGGGTTCATCTTAGTAATTTTATGAATGCAAGATGAAGTTTAAATAATAAAAATTAATCCAATTTAGAGCTATAAATCAGTCAGAACTACATTTATATTTTAGAAAAGATGTTTTAAAAGAAATTTTTAATCTTACATATTGTCCTAAAAATATATAAAGCTTTATTAAGTAAAAATAAGCTTATGAGGAATGTGGAAAAAAAAGATTACTTCATGAATATTTAAAATAAAAATTAGAATAAAAAAATCAATACCATAATTTAATAAGTTAAATAAATGAAGATGATATATAAATACTTAGTCATATTAATTCTAATTTTTTGAGTTAAAAATAAAATATAAAGCAAAATAATTAACATTTTTAAAAGTAAAGTTGTATTTTGAAAAAAAATGAAAATTCTTAAAATTGCAAAAATGATAAATTAAAAGATATAGAATACGAATAATTTCAGCATATTACATCTAATAATTGTCAAAATACAAAAAAAAGTCTCAAAAATGGTATAAAAAATTGTTAGTCTTAATAAAATAAACATAAATAAGCAAAATAAAAATCATAAAATAAATAGGTAGTTTAAAAATAATAAATTAAATAGAATGGATAATTATACAATATTTATGAAAATGATTAATTAGCTATTGAATAACAATAATATAATACTTTAATAACTGAAAATAAATGTATTAATAAATAAAATAATAATAATAATTAAAATAGTGACTCAGAAGATTAAGCTTTTGATTATGAAACTTATTACGTATAATAAATAAAAAAATTAAAAAATTAAATTAATGAATGTGAAAATCAGCTGCTTATAAAAAAATTGTTATAAAATAAAAAAGTGTGCCCTGTTATTTAGTTGTCATACAATTGTTTAATTTAACCTGAGACTGTTTATTTATTAAGAACTGGTAACATTTTTCCCTATTTGAAAAACAAAAAATTATATATTAACTTATATTTTACATATGATATTAATTAAAAATTAAATTATTTTATATATAAGATATTTTTGTTTCGCACTTTATGGCTGGTATGGCTATTACAGAAAAAACTTTAAACTATCTAAACTAAGATTTACAAACTTATTCTTTAAATAATAAAAGAATTAAAGTAAGTGCATTTAACACATATAAAGATATTGAATATGCTGAGCATTCGTTAGATTAAAAATAAGTATCAGTATATGTAAAAGATAAGGCAAATATTAACTACATAGATCAGTAATATTTAATAAAGAAATTTAAAAGCCAAGAAAATTAGGATTATATAGAGTTAGCTCATCAAATGGAATTTTTTGATATTAAATTTTAGGAAAAAAGAAGGTTACAAAAAAAATTTAATTTATGTTAATAACATAAAAGATCCTATTTAAGAAATAGAGAAACTTTAAATTAAATTTTTGAAATGCACTCCAAATTTTACATTTTTATAATGGAATTTGACACTCTTCACGAAGAAAGATTTTTGGACCTTTAAGGTTTACATTATAACACAAATTATTTGAAAACAGTAGGCTGGGAAATAGATGAATTTTTAATGACCACAATTTAGTCTAATAAAATTATCGAAACTTTTTTTCCTAATCCTTAATTAAAAAATATAGGTAAATGGTTTAATGGGTTTAGACAACAAATTATTGACCATATAGATACAGAATAAATTGATGAAAATTAAAAATAATAACTAACTTAATAAGGAAATATTATTCTCACTAAATCTAATATAGGATTGAAATAGTAAAAATAAAATCATATGAAAAGTGTTAATTGGCAGGACGCCTGTTTAAGGCATAAAAGTGGGGATATTATTAATGTTAAATTTCACAGATAATATTATTTCGATAGTAATACTATGTATATTGTTTTGGTGTGCAAAGATTTTGAATGAATAAAATTTTTAATATTTATAATAAAAAAATATATTATGTAAAAAAAAATATAAAAAAATACTTTATATGCTAATTAAAATATTAAAAACTATATTAAAAAACTATTTTTATTTTAATAAATGTAAAAAAGTATTTTTTTAAACTATATAAATATAAAATATGTAAAATAAGAAAATAAATGTAAAACTAAATGAATAAAAATAAAATAAAAAGTTTTTTTTTGTAATTAATTTGATATTAATTTCTTTAAATAATATTTTACTTAACCTATTAATTAATTTTTTACAAAAAAAATATTTATTTTTTTTTGTAAAATATTTAGAATTAATTAAATAAATAAAAAAATAAAATATTATATTATATAATGTCAAATATGGAAAATAATGATTTTTTGCAAGATGATGAAGAAAATTATTATGTAAAAAATATGATTAATTTTATTTAATTTGTTATGACTGTACTTTTATTTATATAATATTTATAATAACTATATTTTTAGAATAATGGTATTATAGAAATTTTACGAATTGAAGGACATGAAAGAAAATAGAAATAATTAAAAGAATTAAATAGTTTTCTGCAAAAAACTGATTTTTTTTTAAATACAGTTTAACATAAAAATTTTCTTTATTATATTCTTAAAGAAATAAAACTTATTTATTTGAAAGTAAATGAAAATTTTAATTAAAATTCTAGTGGTAAATATTTAAAATATTTTAATTTTTAGAATTCTAGAATAATTAGTTTTCTTTAATGAATAATTAATATTTATTACTAACAGACTATAAAGGAATAGTTTTGAATGGAGAGATAGAAATATATTAGCATAATTTCAGCTAAAATAAATGTAAATATTATTAAATTCTAATTTTAAATATTTATTATTAATCTTACAATAAGAAATCCAAAATTCTTCTAATATCATGAATACCTATAAAACTAATCAAACTTTTACTCTAATTTAAAAGCAAAAAAATTAAGAAACTTTAAAAGTAAATGAATATTAGTTTATTAAATTTCATAAAATATTTATATAAAATTTATAAAGGCGTATAAAAACTCTTATATTGCAATTTTAAGCCTAAAAATATTTAGACAAATAGAAGAAATTTAGAATAATTAAGAATTAGATTAAAAAATTGAAATTTTAAAAAATTTTAATATTTTTGAAAATTTTGACTTATTTCAACTAAAATTGATTTATTTAAATTGTCTTCCTAAAAATTATAAATTAAATAGTATAATTTTTGAGGAAAAAAATGAAAGACAAGGAATTTATTTGATTTAAAAAGGAGAATATTAGGTATTTAAATTAAAATTTATATATTTTATTAAAAAAACAATATCTTATAAATTTAATAGATTTTTTAAACTTATGTAAATGAAGATATAGAAAAAATTAAAGAGTAAACTAATTTCTTTCAAAATTAAGAAAATAAATTCAGTAAATAAAAATATTAAAAGAATTTTTATGCATAAATTCCAGTAAATTAATTAAAGTATTGTTTTTTTTATTTATTTAAATAAATTTTTTAAATTATTATGATTAAAGGTAATAAATTTACAACAATATTCTATATTTGGATTTGAGGAGTATTTAATAAATTAAAAATAAAGAACTTATTCAATAAAATGTGTTTCAGAATTTGGAATTTTATTAGAAATATAACCTGATTTTTTTTAATCTTATATTTTAGGTTTAACACAAAATAAAACAAAATATAATGAAAAATTAACTGAAATTAAAGATTTTAGAATAGATGCTCTAAAAACAAAAAAATAATAGATTGGTTTGACATTATAAAATATTTAAATTAAAAAATTTTTGAATTTTGATATGAATAAAGATAGTACTGATTAAATGGTCCAAAGTAAACATTTTTCATAATAATTTCATTTGAAAATTAAAAAAATTCATAAAGAAAAATAATAAGAGGAAAATAATTCTATTGATTAACTGTAAACCCCAAAAAATAATTAAAATTAGTAAGGTATAATTAATAATGAAAATAATAGTATATCCACAGATAATTTGAATGTTTAAAAATAAAGTACTTAACTACCTTAAATTAAATAAAATGCTACTGATTATTTATAAAACAGTAGCCAAACTAAATCAATTTATTTAAAAGATAAATAAGATTATTCATAAAATATTAATAAGGAATTAAGTACAATTTTTGATAAAAACTAATAAAAAATTAGCATTAAAAAAAATAATAGTATATAAACCCAAATTAGCTAAATATTGAATTCAAATAATTTATAAGAATAAATTCTTGATGGAAAGAATGATAAATTTTAAATGAGTAATGAACAAAAATAAAAAATAATGCATATAATTAAAACATAATAATTAAATATATAAACATATTAAGTTGAAAAATATCTAGTTTATGAAAAATAAAAAAGTCTTAAAATACTAGATTAGCATTATAGAAAGAAACTAATGGCTAAAAATAAAAAGTTTTAAACAATTCCAAAAATATAACCAGAGAATTTTCAAGAATAACCTGAGTACTAAAATACTAGTGAGAAATATTACCATTATAAAAATTAATTAAAAAATTAATTGTCAAATTAACAAATACAATAATTAAAAGAAGAAAACTTAGTTAGTAACTAAAAAAATATTAAGTTAAGATCAATATCTGAAAATTAAAAAAGTTAAAAAATTTAAGATTAATAAAACCTATTAAAAATATAAAAATCTGTACATTAAAATAAAAAAAAAGATAATGATATTGGAAATGCAACTTATTCTTTGAAAAAATATAGGTCAATTACACAAAAAAGTTAATAATAAAAAGTCATGATATAAGTATTAAATAAAATTAAATCTCATAAACATCAATATATGTTTAGTTAAATTTTGAAAGATATGGATCATCCTTAGAAAAATTAATCGATGAGTAAAAAAAATAATATATTATAAAAATCTTTTTTAAATTAAATACTTTTTATTTTATAAGGTACTGAAAAAAAAATATTGCCAAATATTAATTTAAAAAATATAGGATAATTATAAAATAGTTAAACAAAAATATCGAAATAAAATGGTATAATTAAGTGTAAATATACTTTATATTCATAATTTTTATAATATTTAATTAATTTTTGTACATTTTTTTTCATAAAAATTAATAGCTGAAGTTAATTAAATGGATAATACAATAAATAAAAGTTTGAGTAACTCAATGGATATACTTAACAAAACGAAATTATAGGTATAAGAACAAAAGTTTATGATTAAAAATCTAAGTTAGTAATAATGTAATAACGACAGATATTAGTTTAAAAATAATGAATGGTGTGAAAATTTTAATGATTTAAATTAAAAATAGAATATCGAAGTTAAAGAATAGTCAGATATGAATAAATTAGAATTATAAAAATTTTCATCTTTTTTTGATAAATCTTATATATAATAAACAATTTAAAAAGCCTTAAAATTTAAAAGTCAATAAAAAGAACTACCTATTTTAAATGAATTTATGGAATCAGATCATGATTCTTAAAAGATATCATTTGATAAACTATATTAAGAAAGAAAATATCAAGATACTGATAGTGCTAAAACTAAGAAAGTTATAAATAAAAACGAACAAAATTAAAAATTATAGAATTTAGAATAATTAAATAAGGGAAAAAAATCAAAAAGTGTTGATAATTTAAAAAAATAAAAATAAATATAGAATAAGGAAAATAATTAAAATAAATCTTCTAAATGTCAAAAATTATATAACTCTCATTAATATAGGCCAAATATATCTTAAAAGCTTAAAAAATAAGGATAAATTTTAAAAAATAATTATAAGGATGAAGAAAGTTTAATAAATTTATAATAATAATTAAATCATAAAATATATGAAGTTATGCAAAATTAAAATGAGCTTTCTTAAAAATCGCTATTAATTAAATAATAAATTAATAAGTAGTAAAAAAAATTGTCTAATAATTCTATATTAGTAAAATCTTATAAATACTGAAATTTTTAAAAAAAGTGTTTTTTATGTATATAGAATTTTGATGATACAAATGAAGTGTATAAAAATTAATTTATTTGTTTTATTTTTTAATTATAACCTATTTTTGAAATTCAAATTGCAAAAAATTAAATTCTATAAATCACAAAAAAAAAAATTGAAATTTTGTTAAATAAAATTTTCTCTTTTACAAAAAATTGAAATATTCTTCCAATTCGCAAAAAAATTAATCAAAAACAAAAAAATTAAAAACAATAAAAATAATTTTTTTTATAAAAAAAAAATATCTAAATAATATTACAATAAACTTATAATAACTATGTAAAAAAATTTAAAACTAAGCGAATTATAAAATATAGCAGATAAACCAATTTACATTAAAAGACAAATTTTTGACCACAGCGTTTATCCAACGGCGCCGAAACTGTCTTTATCAAATATAATTCAGCTTTTTTAAAATTTGAATTTGCTGTCAAATATAGACCATAAAATAAGTTTGGACCATTTCAGGGAAAATGTGGCCAAATTTATTCCTTCTATGAATTAAAAAGATGCAGAAATTTATTTTTTAAATTTTAAATTAATGGTAGAAGACGATGCTACCTTTGTTATTAATGCAGTTAAAAATAATAGTAATAGCAATTTGTAAATGAATTTGAATAACCCTTAATAATCTTTAATAATTGAAAAATAACTGTCCGCTGATGTTAGAGGACTAGCAGTTTATTTTTTTTTATAACTTTTTAGGTAAATAAAAATTTAGGTTATAAAATTTAAAGTTATTTAATAAAAAATTTTTAAATTTCTTTAGTTTATCTACAAGATTCAATCAAAATTTAGAAATTAAGAAAGAGGGATTGAATTCTTAATTTAATGAAGGATTTAGACAAAGTTCTCCAATGTCTATGAATTTTTCCCCTTTGAATTCGCCTAGATCAAAAACTACGAGGCAAAATTAGTTTACAAGTGATGAAGAATTTGAATTGCATTTCATTAAAAATAATTTAAAAACTATTCTCTAACTTATAATAAAT
Organism: Pseudocohnilembus persalinus; assembly: GCA_001447515.1. Lineage (NCBI taxonomy): Eukaryota > Ciliophora > Oligohymenophorea > Philasterida > Pseudocohnilembidae > Pseudocohnilembus > Pseudocohnilembus persalinus. The sequence continues at coordinate 66,064 of LDAU01000217.1, forward strand.
GATCCTAATAGCGAAAATTTCAATTTAACGGCATAAGAATTTAATTTACTTAGCTTAATATTTTCAATTCCTGACCACAATAATAATTAAAAAATAACTTTAGCATAGTATTCTGAATTATATTAATAATCAAATTAAAGGGTACCTTTTTCAGTAATATAAAATTATATTTTACAATAATTAAGCCTTAATAATGATTAATCAATTTCAAGTAAAGATAAAAAATATTTTATTTTATAATAAATATATTTATATTACATATATATACATAAATTTTAATACTTATAAATTATTTATAAATATATTTAATTAAAGACCAATTACTTATAACTGGGCTTACAAAATCCGTTATGACGAAAGATGATTAATCTTGTAGAAATAAAGATATTAAAATAAATAGTTGCGAAGATTCTTTTATTTATATAGATTCAGCAATTTAATCGGTTTCTATAACAAATTGTGCTAATACAACTATTTTTATAGCAGGAGTGCATAAAGTCGCATCCATTTCAAAATGTGAAAATGTTTAAATATCTATTTCTGCAAACTTTTTAAGAATAGGAAATACAATTGATTCTATTATAAATTATTATGGGTAAATACATAAATTTCAAATATTTATTTAAAAAAAAATTAATTAAAATTATAAATTAATCTATAATTTCTATATTAAATCAAGATCTTATCCTCCAATTGTATTTGGGGATTGTAGAAGTATTACTTTTGCTCCATAAAATGCTAATTATATTGAATTTTTAGAAAGATTAAAATAAGCCAAAATTCCCTTAATGTATAAATCTTCTTAAAATTTTTAAAATCCTACTATTTTGTTGAACAATCCAAATATTAATTATACACTTTAAAAACCTGTTGATTTTACAGCATTTATTTTGCCAAATAAATTTTTACCCATTCATCATACCTTAGTACAAACATTTGAGTAAATTCTTAACCCAAATTTTTAGAAATAATTAGCTATAATAGAAGAAAGTAAAAATAAATTTAAATATTATTGTTTAAAAAACTAAAAAATCTATATTTTCTTTTTAAAAAAAATACAATATTACAAATATATATATATAAATTTATTTAATATTTACTATTATTTACATTTTTAGAACAAGAATTAAAAAATACAAATGTTATAATACCGCTGATAGCGCCTAATGATTATAGAGAAGCCATAATTAACAGATATAAAAATCATAACGAATTTTAAAAAATGATAAAAAGTTAGGGTCTTACTGAAGAAGAATAAAAACACTTACATTCTGCAGTTTAAGGTTATTTTAAAGATTGGCTAGTTACAAGTGGATAAATTAAACCTATATCAGATTTAGTTAAATTGATAGATCAAGAATGACTAAAAAATATATTATATATATATAAATAAAAATAGTATAAAAATTTTAGCTAGGTTAGCCAAATAATTTATAAAATTAAAAAATAATTTATATTTACAATATTTTTTATTAGAAAAAATTACTAATTTAACATATTAACCCTAAAAATGTAATTTACGATCAAAATAAAAACTTTTATAATAAATTCAGCTAAAAATAGTATATTATAGCAAACATTAATTTTTAATTATAGATTTCGTCAGATTATTTATTATAATCATTTAAATTTCTAATTTTTAAAATTCAATTAATAAAATTATATTAATTCTCAAATTTAAATTCACAAAAAATTAAACTTGAAAGATAAATAAAAAATTTATAAATATAAAAAATTAAAAAAATATAAATTATATTTATAATTAATTAAAAAGAATCTTTGATTCGATTTAAATGGATAAAAAACCTGAATAAATAGAAAAATAAGAATTAATTTCTGATAAAATTGATTTACAAGATGCTTTTAAAAAATTTAGAAAGCAAAAGTTTGAAAGATTAAAACACTCAAAATATTTGAAATCCTAAAAAGAATAAATAAGAAGAACTCCTGATTTTAAGGAAAATTTAAGAAAAAAATTTGTAGAATAAGCCAAAAAATATTTTGGAGTTCCATACCATAAAAGGTAATAAAAAAATAAGAAAATTAATAAAAATTTAATACATTTATATAATTTTTTCGATTATTTTATTTTTATTTAAACATTTAAAAAACAAAATATAAGACATGTTTTTTATATATATGTTATTTTTTATTAATTATAATATGTAAAAAATAAGTTTTTAAATTAGTTAAATTAAATATTTTACATAGATACCTGACCCCTGAGGATGAAAATTATAATTCTCCTTTATTTTTAGATTGTTGTGGTTTAATAAGATAAGTAATTTATGATTTAAGAGAGGATTTCGGTTTTACACTTGGAAGATGGAATTAATCTTATTAATTTGACATTTTACCTAAAACAATAACTAAAGAAGAAGCAAAGCCTGGAGATTTGGTTTTTATTTCCGCCACTTATTATAATGAAAAAGTATTTACTAAACTTTTATTATATATTTAATCAATAAAAAACCAAAAACTTTTAATTATATTATAAACAAACTTTTAATTATATTTTTAAAAGCTTAAACCCTTTCCACATAAAATGACACATGTCGAAATCTATACAGTAATTAAAAATAAAATTGATTTTATTTTATTTTATTTTATTTTATTTTATATTGTATTTTGTATTTTATTTTAAAAAATAATATGTTTTATATAAGGGAGGAGAAACTGGAGAATAAACTATTGGAGCGAGATGGCAAAGAGGGGTAGTATAATATCATGAGAGTTATAAATTTGTTTCTAAAACTTATCATACTATGACTTTTATATTTAAAAGTATAGATACTTGGTTAGAAGGTATAACTTAAAAAAAAATAATATAATATTTTATTAATAAACTTAAAAATATAAATTAAATCAGGAGTTTGTAGGTCTTTTTGTGAAGAACATCCGTGGAGAGATGTAAATATCATCAATTTTAGCAATATATTTGCCAATTATTTAATTCAGATATATTTTAAAATATAAGTATATAATTAATTTTAAAATTAAATTAAAATAGGACAGAGATAACTGGGTCCCAGATAAATATTCAATATTTAACGAGGAAGTAAATGCAGAAGACGCAGAACCTGAAGAAATAAATTAAGACGAACAAATTACAGATTAAAAAGAAAACAAATTAAAATCCTAAAAATTAGAAAGTAATATAAAAAATGTTTTTATAGGTAGTGGAAACAATGATAAACTAATAAGAGATTATTTCGAAAAATAATCTTAAGATTTTAGAATTTTACCAAAAAATTAGGCATTCACCAAAAATTTTTATTTTAAATGGGTGTAATGTTTACAAGAACTAGATTTTTTTTCATTTTAAGAGGGAAAATAAATAATTAATCATATTCCTAATGTTATGTAAGTCATAGGAAATAAATCTGCGTTAATTAACACCTTATAAGAATTTAGTAAAGAAGAAAAATACAAATTTTCCCTTTAAGATTTTTTTCCAGAAAGTTATTAACTTGATAATATGGTAATTTATTATATAAATCTATAAAATTCTTAAAAAAAATAAATTTTTTATATAAAAACCTATTTTTTAATTATTAAAGGCAGATGAAATAGCATTTATTAATAGTAAAACCCAAGGAACATGGATTTTAAAACCAAAAAATTTGAACATGGGAAGAGGAATCCAAATTATTACCGATATTAATTAATTTAAAAAAGAGTTTGTATAGTCTAAAAAATTTTACCTTGGAGAATTTGTAACATCTTATATGATAGACCATTCTAAAAAAGAATTTTCTAAAGATGAAGCTGAAAAAGTGGTTTTAGAAAAAAGAGCTCAAAATAATAAAAATTATATAAAAGACAATTTAAAACAAACTCAGGAGTTAATTGAAAATAAAATGGATACTAAAAATAACATTAGTGATAAAAATTAAGATTAAAAAAAAGAAATAAGTGAAAATTTAGAAAATGGATAGAATAGTATTGAAAAAGAATAAGAAATCGAAACTAAGTATAAAAATATTTCAACTTAATCAATTATTCAAAAATATATAGAAAATCCATTATTATGTATGTAGAAAAAATTTGATATAAGATGTTATGGCCTTATAGCATCTTCTAAACCTTATTTATTATTGTTTCATCATGGTTATTTAAGATTTTGTTTAGATGATTACACAAATGAAAATTTAGAAGATTTTTAAAATAAGTAAAAAAATAATTTATTACTAATAATTTTAAAATTAATTTTATTTATTTTTATCTCTAAAATTCTTCAAAAAGTTAAATATTTATTAAGTTATATATTTATATTATAGCAAATTTTCTCATTTAACAAACGCTGCTATTTAAAAAAAACACCCTTAGTATAAACAAGAGAAAGAGAACACAATTTGGACTATGCATAAATTTGAGGTATATAAAAAAAATTATAATTTTTATAAAAATACTTAAATTTAAATTTTAATTTGAGTAAATATTTAAAATACATAATAACTTTTAGAAATATTTGAATGAAAGTTTAAAAAAAAGTGAAGAATAAATTAATAATTTAAATAGATAAATAAAAAATATTTCTACTTACGTACTTGAAGCAAGTATGAAAAAGCTAGAAAAAAAATTAGGGTAGTATGAATTAATTGGAATTGATATAATAATAGATGAAAATTTAAAACCTTATTTATTAGAAGTAAATTCAAATCCGGCTCTATTTTGTGACACCTAAGCATAAAAAGATACAATTCCATAAATGATGCATTCAGTAATTATTAAAATTTAATAAAAATTAATAAAATAATATATGATAAAAAATAAATATATCAATGAATATATAAGTAGATTAATATATATATTTTTATGTCAAATTTTTAGGCTTTAGATATTGTGTTAAATGTTAATGAATAATAATCATAAGATAATTAAATTGAGTTAGATGAAAGTATTATAAAAAATTGGGAGGTAAAATTATTAAATAATTTTATTTATATGAGTTATTTTATTTTATTTAATAATTTAAGGTTATATATGATGAAAGATAAGGAAAGTCATACATAAAAGAATAAAATTTATGATTATTTTATTTTATAAATTAATTTAATTTCTAACATTTAATGTATATATTAAGTTTTTGATTATAAATATAAAAATTAAATATTTAATTATTAAGTAAAATTTATTAAAAAAAATCAATTCTAGTAATAATTTTTTATAATATATAAAAATAATAATAAATAAAACAAAAAAAAACTTATATTAATCCTGTTTTTATTATGAACTATTCTAAAATATTAACCTAAAACAAATAAGATTTATTCCAATATATATCAAGTTAATAATTTACTACTATACCTATTGTGTACTAAAATAATCCATTAATACCATATATTAATTTAAAATGTATAACGCCTAATTGTTTATATGATAAACAATTCTTAATAGATAAAGAGCAAGAAAATTAAGATAAAAGTTTTAAATGCTATTTTTGTAATAACGAAATAACTTTTAATGACTTTTATTTAGACGAAAAATTAAATGATATAATATAATAAGTGTTTGATTAATATAATAAAGGAACATTGGGGGTAATAGAAATTTAGGTAAATTGTGAATATTAATATTAACCCATAATAGATAAGAATAAGTTTCAAACCTATAATAAGTACTCTTTTCTTGACTAATATTAAGGTCTTCCTTTAATTCCTAATTATTCATAAGATGAATTAGAAAGACTTAATCAATAATTTATTAGATATATTAAAAAAAATAATAATTTTCCGCAAAATAAGATAATTTTGGAATCATGTATAGATTAAGACTTAAATTATAGAGATCTTACCAAATATTTTCATTAGTATAAATTATTTTTAAAAATAATTAAATACATAAATAGAATAATTAAATATTTATAAATAAATATTTAATAGATAAAATTCTGAAATTACTGATAATGTAGTTCATTTTTTTGTCTAATATGCATAGATATGTTTAGAATTATAAAAAAATCCAGAAAAAGAATAAAAAGTTTTATTTTTAGGAATAAATTGGATAAATAATAATTATTAATTTTTTAATAATTTTGGAAATACACTTGGAAATTTAGTTTAAATTAGGAATTATAAGATCATATTTATTTTTACAAAAATTGAAGATTTTTGGAGTTTTGCCATAATAGATTTATCTTCTAATGATATATTTATCTTTGGATCTCATGATACTATTTAAGGATAACTTTATATAGCAATTTAAAAAATTGTTAAAGAGTAGTTTTAAATTAATTTTTTTTAAATCTAAACAATGGAATAATTTAAAGTTTCCTCACAAAATGAATCAGCTTTACAACTTATAACATACATAAATTATATAGTATAAGAAGGTAATAATATATATTAAAAAATTTCCTATACTTTTTAAACACAATATAAAGTTATTTAAAAATAAATAGTAAAAATTATTCATAAAAAGATTCTTAGTATTTCATATTGACTTAAAATCAGTACTCTATTGAAGATAAGTACGAAGATATTTAAAGGTATTAACAATATTTAAAATGGATTATTTTAAAATTGTGGTTTTAGAATACAGATATAGAAGAGTTGAATGAAGTTTTAAGATATTAAAATGTAGATTAAAACGAAAACTCTATATAAAAGTCAACTAATTTGAAATTATCATAAATTAATAAAAATGATGAAGTTATTTCTTCAAAAAACTAATCACACTTAAAATTAAAATCATAATCATTAATGTAGTCTAAATTGAGTAGATCTAAATAGTAATAATCTATAAGTTAACTAGAAAATTCACTATAAATGATAAAATCAAAAAATTCTAGTTTATCTGAAAAAAATTCTTTAAGTTAAAATTTGAACGATTTTATTTAAAATTAAAATGATAAATAAATTAAAAATAATGATGTTGCTAATTTTGATATGTTTTTGGTAAGAAATTTTTTAAAATTTATAATTATTTATTTAAATATAAAACTTATAAAGAAAAATACTTTGGAGGAATAAAAATAAAAAGAAGAGCTAGAAATTGCCTAAAGATTAAATGATTATAATAATATAATTGATTAAGCTAAATTAAAAAAACCTAAACAGTTAGATTTACTAGTAGATTTATAAGGTTTAAATGTTTTTTGATTTAATTTTCTTATTTTTGTTTATAATTTTAAAGAGTAATTATAATTTAAAAGGGGATTAATAATCGGTTAATAAGTCGTTAAATTAGAGAAAGTTTAAAGACTAATTTAAATAATATTCTGAAATGACCGATTTAGTTCATTAAAATAAATTTGAAGCCTAAGAATATATTGAAAAATATAAAGAATTTGAAAAAATAATGTAATTCTAAAAAGAACAAAACCCTTACTTATATAACTAATTAAAAAATAAATTTGAAGATTTATATTTGGAATCAATTTTCAAAAAAATGGGTTTAAAACCCGAAAATGATTAATAATAATAAAATTAAAATGATAGAAAAAAGTTATACAAATAAAATAGAATATAAAAATAATAATAAAATTAGCCAAAGGTTTAGTTTCTTAGTTTAAAACCCAAATTTGATAAAAATTAATAAATGTTATTTTAAAAAAATGAAATTGATGCCCATAACAAAAAATTTAAAAAAGCTTAATTTGTTTCTTTAGCTAAAAAATAAAAATAAAATGATTTTAACAATAAAGATGATTATTTACAAGAAAATTAGGTTATATGTTAAAGATATAATAAAAAAATTACAGTAGTTGAATTGAAATAATTAGATAATTTAAATTTTTTGAATGAAAATCAATTTAATTTTTTCATAAGGTAATTAATATAATTATAATTTTAAAAATATTTGTTTTTTTTTATTTTAGAAATATTTATTTATAATTTATTAAATTTTATTCAAAAATTTTCCTAAGATATTTAGAAGAAAAATAAAGCAATTTAAGTTAAAAAAAGCATATTTTACTTTTAACTACATCTTTTTACAAATGTTTGGTAAAATAAAAAAATAAGTAGGATAACAATAATTTTAACATTTTAGATATTAATAAAACAGATTAAAATGAAATAAATTATGACTAAACCAGATAAATATACACTTTATAACATGTAGGTTTGAATTATAAAAAAACTGTTTTTGATATATTTAAATTTGTGTCAGTACCTGTAATATTAGAAAATGATTAAAGTATTTTAGTTATTATAGAAGTTAAAACTAAAAAACTTCTTCTTTTCGATGTTAATGATGTTGTAAAATTAAATTAAAGTGATTTAAAAAGTAAAAATATAAGAAATTTAAAATATTTTTTTTTATCATTTTTATTTTATTATATTTAATTAAAAATTTAATATAAAATAATAAAAAAAAGATCATAATTAAATTAATATTTTTATTTATTTATTTATTTAATTATTTTAAGGGAGCCAGATTTTATTAAATATATTCAGATTTTTTTAGCTTGAAGAAAAGGCAAAATTGAATATAAAAGAATGGGATTTTATAAGAGTTAAAACTGTTTTTAGTAAAAAACATAAGTACTTGTCAAATATTTTTAACGCTTATTTTATTCATTAATTTTATATCTAAGAGAGTAGCTTTTTAGTTGATGAACGATATATGCACGTTTTTAAATAAAAAATATATGAATTATTTATGAGAATTGGGCTAACTTAAAATTAAAAGGGCGAGTTATCTGATAAATTTATTAACTACCCTTTATGAATAAAAAATAATTGATATTAATTATTTTAAATTGTAAATAAATAAAAAAAAATTGATATTGTTATTTGAATTGATTTTCTTTGAAATTTGTCTATATAATTTTTATTATAATTTATTAGGTTAATTTATTATATTTTTTTATAATAATTTTAAATATACATTTTCAATTATAATGAATAATTATCAGTTATAGTTTAATTAATTAATCCTATAATAAATCAATATTTATTTTAATTTCAATATAGCTTAAAAACAAAATTGAAATTTATTTATCAAATTAATAAAAATAATAAAATATATTTGCATATAAATTGTGTTGATTATAGGAGTTTATAAATTATTTAATTAATTAACAAGCATTTTAATAAATAATAAATTAAAAACGAAAATAAAACAAATCAATTTTAATTAAAATTTCATTATAATCCTTAGTTATAATTATTGTATATATGGATACATGTTATCAATTAATTGCAATGATAAATTTTTGGAACTTACTCATTATTTGTATTAATTTCTTTTGAATTAATTAAAGGAAAGGAAAGAAAAAAAAACAAAACATTGTTTTTTGAAATAAAATAATATAATTAAATTAAATATTATACATAAATAACTAATTCAATATATATATAAATAATATATTAATAAAAAAATAAAAAAACTTAAAAAAAGGTAAAATAAAAACAACAGATTTTTTACCAAATTATTAAATCAAAAAATAACTGTAATTATGGCCACTTTATTAACAAAAAGAGCAGAATGGATTAGTAACACAGTCCAAGATTGTCTTGGCTGCAAAGAAGCTCATTGGGAGGTAAACTTTTTAAAAAATTCAAAAAATCTACAAAACCCATTATACGGATTATTTAAAAATTACAAAGCAAATAGTCTCTTATAAACTTTTAAAAAAATAAAAAAAAAATAAACTCTAAAAAAAAAATTTTTCAACTCCAAAAAAAATAAAAAAGTAATTAAAAATTATTATTTAACCTTAAAATTATTTTAGGAATGCATCCAAGTTCAGCAAAATGCCGAAAGAATTGACGAATTCTTGTTAGGATAAGGTCCCAATAAAATTTTCTTTTATTTTTAAGTACAAGAACAACAATAACAAGACGATATAAAAGATGCAGGGGTAAATTTATTATTATTAAAAATTTTTTTATTTAAATCATAAAAATATACCTTTTATTCGGAAACTTAAATGAAATATTCCCAAATAGGTTTTTTTAGTTTATTAATTAAAATATTTTATATTTTTTTTTTTTGGAATGATTAATAATTTAAAAACCTTAAAATGAAATTTTTTTTTATTTTTTAGTAACTTGACCCCTAATTATTTGTAACCTACGGAGATACCGAAGGAATTAAAGAAAGAGCTGTTTGGTTTTTAAGAAATGTAGCTCCTGATTTTAAAGGTCCTATGAAAATTTAACTTGATACTCCTTGCGATAACGATGTAATTTTCCAAAATTTTTTGTTTTTATTTGAAAAAAAAAATAACTTTTTTCAAATTAATATAAAATCTTAAAGATCTGATAGTTTAAAATATTTTTACTCTAATTAAATTAGAAATTTAAAATAGGAAACTAAATTATTTAATATATATATATGTATATGTTTTTTTAATATATAGATTTTCTGGGGAGAAATTACTCCTAATCCTATTCCTTAATTATGTAGATCTATGGAATATTTTTATCATTTAGCAATTAATAAATTAGCTGACCCAATTGACGCATAATAATGGTCAAAATGTAACGAAGAAAGTGTTAAGTAAATAAAATAAAAATTAAAACATAATTATTTTTATATTTATTATAAATAAAATTATTAAAAATTAAAAATTAAAAAATTTAGCGAATTCCTTGGAATTACCAATAAATTCAACTAAGAAGTAAAAGGAGCTATTGATTTAATGACCCCTGGGCAAGAATTTTTCAAATTAGATGCCGAAGAATTAAAAAAATTCGAAAATGATAGCAGCAAAATTGATTATTATAATAAAAAATTTGTGTAATGGATTGATAAAATTAAAAAAAAATTGAACGACGACTCTGAATCCAGAAAAGACTCTTCCGATGCCGGACCCAGATCAGAATTAGAATACTGGAGAACTAGGTAATTAAATTAAATTAATTAAATAAATAAAATTAATAAAACTTAAAATTAAGCTAAGATATAGCAATAAAATAGCAAAATAATTTTTTTTAAATTTTAAAATTAAACATTATTTTTTTTTTTTTAAAAAATAAAAAGAATGTAAGACATTACCAACTGGAACGAACAATTAAAATCACACGATTTCCAATTCGTTAAAAGAACTTTGATGGTTTAAAGTAAACACGACTAATAAGGTAAAAAAGACGACCAAATAAACCAAGCCATTAACGAGTATAACAGATTAGATTTGTTACTCACAGATAAATTAAACGAAGCCAAAGATAATGTTAAATATTTAGCCACTTTAGAAAAATTTATTGAGCCTTTGTATGTTGGAACTCCTTAGTAAATTATTGACTCTTTGCCCGCTTTAATGAACGCCATTAAAATGGTACACACTATTGCCAGATTCTATAATACTTCTGATAAAATGACTGGCTTGTTCATGAAAATCACCAATTAAATGATTATTAACTGTAAATCTAGAATTATGAATGGAGCTAAAGTAATTTAAAATTTTTTAAGACTTTAAATTAAAAATTTATAAATTTTTAATTTTTATTATTAATTTATAAATTTTAAAATACAAAAAAATTATATTATTTTAATTAACTAATTAAAACTTTTTTAAATTTAGAAAACCGAAGAATTGTGGAAAAGAGAACCCAGTCAATTAATTGACACTTTACACCAATGTATTAAACTTTACAGAGAGTATAAATCCTGCTACAACGAAACCAAAAAAAAAGTTGCCGAAATGCCCAAAGGAAAGCAATTCGATTTTTCCGAAACCTAGATTTTCCAAAAATTTGAGCACTTTGTCCGAAGACTGAACAAATTGATCGATATTTTCCTTAATATCTAGTAATTCAATGCCTTAGCCAAACACAACTTAGAAGACATGGACCAATTAACTCACAAATTTAACGATATTATCGATTAATTCAAAAAAACTAATAAAACAAATTTACTCGACACAAACAACATTACTTTCGATAGAGACTGGGTCGAATTCAATGTGTAAATTTCCAAATTGGACCAGGAATTGCAAGCCTTCATCGACTCCAACTTCGCCAGGTTTTCTGATATTGAGTATTCTTTAAAATTGTTGAAAAAATTCGAGTCAACAATCAGAAGAGACCCTTTGAAGCACAATTTGAAGTAAAAATACAACTCAATTTTGCACAATTACGCTCTGGAACTGGACACTATAAACACAGTTTTCAAAGATTCCAGAGACAACCCGTAAAATTTACAGTACAACATAGTCAGAAATATGCCCTCAGAGGCCGGAAAAATTGTCTGGGCCAAACATCTTTTTTAAAAAATTACTGCCCCTATTTAAATGTTCCCCGAAGATGTTATTTAATCCGGAGAAATTAAAAAATATTATGCTGTTTATAATGCACTGGGAAAATCTTTAACCATTTACGAACTTTGGTATAAATAAAATTGGGTAAATGAAATTGAAAGATCCAAAGCCGCCTTACAAGCCACTTTAATTGTTAGACACGAAAAATACGCCAAATTATGGGTAAATTTCGACTACGAAATTTTACAATTAATTAGAGAAGCTAAATGCTTAGACAGACAGGGCGTTGATATCCCTGAATCTGCTAGAATTATCTTATTGTAAGAAGAAAAATTCAAAATGTACAAAAATGAACTCGAATATGCCCTCAAAGAATATGAAAGAATTAACTCAAAAATTAAACCAATTTGTAAAGAACTTCTTTAGTCTCATTTAGACGATTTAGAACTTAAATTAAGACCTGGTATGGTCACTTTAACTTGGACTTCTATGAATATCGACTAATATTTGTAACATATTCACGAAGGTCTTAAAAAATTAGAACAATTAATTATCAACGTTAACGATATTATTGAAAACAGAATCGAAAATAACTTAAAATAAGTTTCTAAATTTATTTTGGTAAATCTTCCTAACGATTCCAAACCCATGACCTTGGAAGAATTTGTCACTGAATAAGAAAATTTTATTCAAAAAGAAACTAATAAACTTATTTCCAAAAATTTAGAGGTTGAAAAAGCTGTTGACGATTTAATTACTACTATTTGTTAATATCCTTTAGACCCTCATATTGACGACGTAAGCGAAGAATAAACTAAAAAAATTAAAAGATATTATTTCTGGTACTTTTATCAAGCCTTATTAAATTCCACTTAAAACTCCTTAAACGCCATGAAATACAGAGTTTGCGGAAAAAAAAACTCCAACAATTCTTTATCTAATTTGAAGCCCTTTTTCGAGGTTTAAGTTTAATTACAAGGAAAAGAAGTTTCTTTGTCTCCTAGTTTAGATTAAATTTAAAAATCTATTAATAGAGCCGCCACTGCGCTTTTAAGATGTTCAAAAAAACTGTATAATTGGAACTAATCTCAAAAAGACAACGACAAAAAAGACACTTTCTACGACATGATTGCCTAAGACAAGGAAATTGTTAAAGTAATTTTATTATTAACCGGATCCATCCAAGGAACCAGAAACAAAGTGAACGAATTTTTAAAAGATTTCGAGAGTTACAGTTGGATGTTTTAGGACAACATTTAGGAAAAAATAAAGGCCTTTAGTAAATCTCAGCCCACTTTACAAGATTACGAAGATTAACTTAAAAAATTCACTAACATCGAAGAAGAAATCGACAGATTCCCAGAATCTCACAAAATCGGCGCCATGGAGCTGAAAACTAAAGACATTTGCGACTCTTTGAAAAGGTGCGCCAAAGAGTGGAAAAAATTCTACTCTGAAGATTTGCACACTAATGCCAGATCCAAATTAGACATTTTAACTGAATAAACTAAAACTTTGTAAATTTCTTTGTCAAAAGACGTAAAAGACATTAATTCTTTGGGACACATGATGGCCACTTTAGAAGAAATCAGAAAAAAATAAGCAGAAATTGACATGTAATTTAACCCAGTTTTGGAAATGTACTAGCTTTTGGACACACATTTGCCCGGCGGAATTACCGATAAAGATGAACAGGATAACAGGTCTTTGCTGAGAAAAAATTGGGACTCTTTGATTATTTAATCCGAAAATAAAAGAAAATAAATGTAAGAATAGTAATCTATCCACTTAAAAACTCTTAAAAGACAAATCAAAGAATTTGTTAAAGATGTCGAAGATTTCAGAAGAAATTACGAGGAAAATGGACCCATGGTGCCCAAAATTAACCCTTAGGAGGCCATGGAGAGATTAAGAGCCTTTGAAAACGAATTTTTAGTTAAAAAAGAGTTTTACAACATTAATAGAAGAGGAGAAGAGCTATTCGGTCTTTAAAAATAAGCTTATCCCAGTTTGGAGAAAACCGAATCCGAAATTAAAAATTTGAAAAAATTGTACGACTTGTACGACGTCGTTATAAAATCTATTAACGCCTTTAAAGAAAAATCTTGGTACGACACTTCCAGAGACGATTTGTTAAGAATCGAAGAAGATGCGTAAAAATACGGAGAAAATTGCGTCAGATTGCCCGCAGATTTGAAATCTTGGGACGCCTATAAAGAATTAAAATAAAAAGTAGAAGATTTGAAACAAGTTTTACCTATGATAATTGAGCTAAAAAAAGACTCTATTTAGGAAAGACATTGGATGCAAATTTGCGACATTACTGGGAAATAATTGAATTTCTAAAATCCAGATTTGATGTTAATGGAAGACATTATGAATTGTGGTTTATTAGAACACCAAGAAGACATTATCGATATTACTGAATCTGCCGAAAAACAGAAAAAAATCAGAAATAATTTGGACGAAATCGACGCCGACTGGGCCATTCTCGAATTCGAATTTGGACACTGGGGCAAAAGAGAGCCCCCTCTTTTGTTAGCCGGAGTAAAAGTTTCCGAAATTTTGGAAAAATTGGACGAAGATTAAATGACTTTGGCCGCCACAAACGCCGCCAGACACGTCGCCCCCTTTAAACAAGAAGTTGAAGGAAAAATTAGAATTTTCAGTGACGTAAATTCCACTTTGGATTTATGGTTCAAAGTTTAAAAATTGTGGCAATCTTTAGAGCCCGTTTTCACTGGAGGAGATATTGCCAGACAAATGCCTAGAGAGGCCAAAACTTTTGCCGGAATCGACAAAAACTGGGGAAAAATTATGGAAAAAGCCGTTGAAACCAAAAAAGTCATCCCCTGTTGCCAAAACGATATGCTTAAAGACTTTTTACCCGAATTAAACACAAAACTAGAAGAGTGTTAAAAATCTTTGAACGATTATTTGGAAGGAAAAAGAAAAAGTTTCCCCAGATTTTATTTTGTTTCAGATTCTACTTAACTTAAAATTTTGTCTTCTGGTTCTGAACCCACCAGTGTGCAAGAAGATTTCGAAAAACTTTTCGACGCCATTTCCAAAGTCAATTTCGAAAAAGATACTGAAAAAAAAGGCTCCAATTTGAAAGTCATCACTGCCATTTATAACGTCATCGGACAAGCTGAAGAAATGATTCCTTTAGATTAAAATGTTAAATGTGAAGGAAATATTGAGTGGTGGTTATTAGTAAAAATCATTTTTAATTTATAATGTTTATAATTATTAATTATTAATTTTGAAACTTTAATTTACTATTATTTTTAAATATCAATTTTTAATTTAACTAATTCTTAATTTTAAAAAAGGATTTAGAAAAATCTATGCAAGAGACCTTGTTAGACATTTGCAGAAAAGCTGTTTAAACTATTTTATAATAAAAAAATCAAGGACTTGAGAAATTCGCCATGGACTAGCCCGCCTAAGTTTCTTTAATGGGTATTTAGGTTTTATGGACCTAATTTATGACTGAAGGACTTGAAGGACAGCCTAAAAGAGCTATGGAAGAAAAAAAATAAAAAATTTCTCAAATGATGGACATTTTATCCAATATGTGTTTATAAGATTTGCCTTCCAAAATCCACAGAATCAAAATCGAAACCTTAGTTACCATTTAAGTGCACTAATACGATATTTCCTAGGAAATTAAATGTAAAGATGTCAACGACTTCGAGTGGCAAAAACAAACTAGAATGTACTGGAGAAATGAGGTAATTTTATCACTAAAAATTCAAATTTTTAAGAATCAACATAATTAAAAATTTTTTTTTCTTTCTAATTTATTTAAAATACTAAAAATTCTAAATAAAAAATTAAAAATTAATAAATTTAAAATTAAGAAATTAATAAATTTAAAATTAAGAAATTAAAAATTTTAAATTAAAAAATTAAAAAAATTCTAAATTATAAATTCTAAATTCTTAAATCTATTGAACCCAATTTTTCTCAATTTTTTTTAAATAAAAAAAGGAAGACAACTGTTTCATTTCCATCACTGATTGGGACGCCCCCTACTGCTACGAATATTTAGGCGCCAAAGAAAGACTCTGCGTCACACCCTTAACAGACAGGTGCTACATCACCTTGGCCCAAGCAATGTCCATGTACTACGGAGGAGCTCCGGCCGGGCCTGCCGGAACTGGAAAAACCGAAACTGTTAAAGATTTGGGCAGAACTTTGGGTCTTTTTGTCGTTGTTACTAACTGTTCTGATTAGCACAGGTACAGAGATATGGCTAAAATTTTTAAAGGACTTTGTTAGTCTGGACTTTGGGGCTGCTTCGACGAATTTAACAGAATTGATTTGGAAGTTTTGTCCGTCGTCGCTATGCAAGTAGAGTCGATCACTTCTGCTAAAAAATAACACTTGGAAAAATTCATGTTCCCCGAAGAACCTAACCCTATTCCCCTTAACTTGAGTGTTTCCTACTTTATTACCATGAATCCCGGTTACGCTGGAAGACAAGAATTGCCTGAAAATCTGAAAGTTTTGTTCAGAGGAGTCACTATGATGGTTCCTGATAGAGAAATTATTATGAAAGTTAAATTGGCCTCGGTCGGGTACAGTGAAAGAGGACCCTTGTCTAAAAAATTCAACGTTTTATATAAACTTTGTGAAGAATAACTTTCCAAATAAAGACATTACGATTTCGGACTCAGAAATATTTTATCCGTGCTAAGAACTGCCGGTAACACCAAAAGACAAGAAGTTTCTTCTGCCGAAGAAATGCTTTTGATGAGATCTCTAAGAGATATGAACTTGTCCAAATTAGTAGCTGATGTAAATAAAAAAAATTTATATTATTTTTAAAATTTTTTAAGCTACATTTATTGACTTCATTTATTTATTATAGGATATTCCTTTATTCAACGGATTATTAGCCGATATTTTCCCCAAACAAACTAACCCCCCCAAAAAAACTTACCCCGACATCGAAAAAGCCATTCCCCAAGTCGTAGAACAGTTCCAAACCATCGTTAACACCGACACTTTCAACTTGAAAATCATTCAATTGTACGAAACTTATTTGGTAAGACACGGTTACATGCTTGTCGGGCCTACTGGTTCCGGAAAAACCACAATAGCCAAAATTTTAACCGAAGCCATCGGAATTTGCCAGGGAGTCCCCACCAGAATGGTCAGATTGAACCCCAAAGCCATCACTTCTTAACAAATGTACGGAGTCGATATTGCAGGAGACTGGGTAAATTAATTAAAAAAATTTAAAATAAAAATTAAAAATAAAAAAAAAACTAACTAAAAAGCCAAATAAAAATTTAAAAAGCTGATTAAGAACTAAAAAAATAAATAAAAATTAATAAATAATCTAAAAAATTTCAAAAAATTTCAAAAAATTTCAAAAAATTAACTAAATAATTAAAAAATAAATAAAAATTATTTAAATAACTATATGAACTAAAAAATTAATTAATAGTCTGTTTTATGGTTAAAAATAAAATAACAAATATGTTTATCAAATAAAAAGATACTTTAATATGTTTAAAATTAATCTTATTATATTGAATTGAAATCTTATGAGTTTCTCAATTTATCCTACATTTTAGATCGACTATTTGGGAAAAATCGAATAACAGAGCTTTAAAACACAACACTTGGATCGTTTGTGACGGGCCAGTCGATGCTATTTGGATCGAAAATTTAAATACCGTTTTAGACGATAACAAAATTTTGACCTTGGCCAACGGAGAAAGAATTTTAATGACTGAAAATTGTAAATTGACTTTCGAAGTCTAAGATTTGAATAACGCTTCTCCCGCCACAGTTTCTAGATGTGGTTAAGTTTATGTTTCTCCTACAGATTTAGGATTCTAGTCTATTTTGGACGGATGGCTTTTAACCAGAAAAAATAAATTTAACAGAAATGATGAAGCTGAAAAATTATCTAAAATATTCTAAAAATATTTCATCGATTTATAATTCATTACCGCTTGTCAAAAAGCTGTCTCAAAAGACCCAATGATGTACATCAGTGACTTATTACAAATCACTTAATTCTTAAACTTGTTAAACGGAGTTTTAGTTTAATTTACTTAATAATAAAAATAATTGGAGTCTAGTTAATTAGAAAAAATCGTTATTTACGCCTTTACCTGGGCCTTTGGAGGACTGTACGAGTCTGACGAAAGAGCTTAATTCCACGAATTTTTAAGAGATAAAGGATGTCCCTTACCCCAAAAAAAAGAAAGTCAAACTATTTTCGATTTCTACATTGATGGAAACTCCGTTGACTGGAGACTTTGCATCCCCGACGAGTGGGTCCCCCCTTCAGGAAAAGGAGGACTTAATTTCTCTGCCTTACTGATCCCCACCTTGGACTCTACTAGATGCGAATAAATAGTAAAAAATAATAAAAATATAAATTTTGCAAAATTCTATAAAATCTAAATTTATTAATTAATTTTTCTTTATTTATTTTTAAGTTCAACTACATCTTTGGACAAGAGAAAATCCCAAGATCTGACAAAACAGCCACTTTAACTCAGTCAGTTTGTTTGACTATCGGAGGAGCTGGTACTGCCAAAACTTCTTCAGTAATTATGTACAGTCAAAAATTCGACAAGGACAAAATGCTTTTCAAAAGAATAAATTTCTCTTCTGCTACCACGCCCAAACTTTTCCAACAAACAATCGAAGCTGAGTGCGATTTCAAAGTCGGAAAAGATTTTGCGCCCCCTTAAAACAAAAATATGACAATTTTCATCGATGATATGTCCATGCCCGAAGTTAACAAGTGGGGCGATTAAATTACCCTAGAAATTGTTAGATAATTGGTAGAATAAGGAGGTTTCTACATTTTAGATAAAGCTTTAATTGGACAGTTTAAAAATATAAAAAATTTACAGTATATTGGCGCCATGAACCACCCCGGAGGAGGAAGAAACGATATTCCTAACAGAATGAAAAGACACTGTTTCATTTTCAACATGATTTTGCCTCTGGATATTGCTCCTATTTATTAGCCTATTATTTAGCACACTTTTGCCCCTAAATATTTTAGCGAAGAAGTTAATAAAGTTATTAATGGGTTGACTAAGGCCACTATCGAACTTTGGAATAAAGTTAAAAGCACTATGTTGCCCACTCCTACCAAATTCCATTACCTTTTCAATGTAAAATTTAAATAGAAATATATAAATTTAATAAAAAATTAAGATTATTTTATTATTATTATTTAATTATTTAATAAAAAAATTGAACTTTTTTAAACTTTAATTAGATGAGAGAGTTAGCCAGAATTTTCAAAGGAATTTTGGGAACCAATAAGAAAATTATTTAATAAGCTTCCTAAACTAAAGGAATGAAACCTGAAACCTTCTTGGTCGGACTTTGGAGACACGAATGTGAAAGAGTTTTCGTAGATAAAATGACTAATTATAAAGATAAAGATACCGTTACAGGATATATAAATGAAATTTCTCTCGACAACTTCTCTTTCTTAGACAGTCAAATCCAAGAAAATTTCGGTAAAAAAATAAAAAATTAACTATAAATTATAAAAAATTAATTATAAAACTAAAAGTATATAATTAAAATACATAATTTTTGAATTTTAATATTTTAATTTAAATTTTTCTAGGACCTGACAAACAATTCCACATGTGTTACTTCTTAAGAGAAGATATCAGACAAGAAGATGGAACAATCGAAGTGCCCGCCGAAAAAATTTATGAAGGAGTAACTTCTCTTTCATTTATAAAAAAAAGAGGAGAATTCATTTTAGATGATTTCAACCAACTGAATCCCTCCAAAAAAATGAATTTAGTACTTTTCGACGACGCTTTAAGACATTTACTCAGAATCAGTAGAATTATTATGCAACCCAGATCTTCCGCCCTTTTAGTCGGAGTCGGAGGTTCCGGAAAACAATCTTTGACTAAATTGGCCGCCTTTATTTAGCCCGGAAATTTCTTGCAGCAAATTGTTATCAGCAAATCGTACGGAGAAAAAGAACTTAAAGAAGACATAAAAATCGGATTCGAAAAGGCCGGAAAAGACAATAAACCCGTCGTTTTCTTAATGACTGATGCCGAAGTCAAAAACGAAGAATTTTTAGAATATATTAACATGATTTTATCCACCGGAGAAATTCCAGGACTTTTCCAAAAAGACGAAAAAGAAATCGCCATTGGTGCGGTCAGAAATGACTTCGTTAAATCCAAAAATTTAGGCTCTAATGTAGAACCCACTCCTTCTGACTTATGGGAGTTCTTTATCGAAAGAATTAGAGATAATTACCACCTTGTTTTGGCCTTCTCGCCCGTAGGACAAAAATTCAGAGACAGATCCAGAAAATTCCCTGCTCTATTTAACGAGTGTACTATTGACTGGTTTTTGCCCTGGCCCGAAGAAGCTTTGGTTTCCGTCGCTGAAACTTTTATCACAAATTTCAACTAATTAGACACAAAACCTGAAACCAAATAAGAATTAATGAAACACATGGGTAACGTGCACTTAATGGTAAATAACGTCACTGATTTGTACTTCTAGTCCATGAGAAGACAAGTTTACGTCACACCCAAATCTTTCTTGTCCTTCTTAAACTCTTATAAAGATTTATACATCGAAAAATACGAAGAATTAGACAAACAAGAAAATTCTTATAAAATCGGTTTATCTAAAATCGACGAGGCGACCAAAGCCATCAACGTGATGGAAGTCGGTCTAAAAGAAGAAGAGGCAAAATTAAAAGCCGCTCAAGACCAAGCTTAAATTTTATTAGCTGACCTCGAAGTAGAACAAAGAAAGGCGAAATAAAAAAATGATGAAGTTCAAAAAAATACCGAATTGTGCCAAGAATAAAACGAAATTATCGCCAAAGAAAGAGAAGAAGCTTAAAAAGACTTAGAAGAAGCCATGCCCGCTTTAAAAGCCGCCGAAAGAGCCGTCGACTCTTTAAAACCCGCTGATATCGTAGAAATGAAAACCAACAGAAATCCTCACGATTTAATTAAATATATTATGGACGTAATTGTCATCTTTTTCCAGGGAAAATTAGGACCTATTTAAATTGAAGAAAAATACATGAAAAAAAAAGACCCTAAACCCATTCTTTTCTTGAAAGACTCTTGGGAAGAGGGAGGAAAATCTACGTTGGGAAATATGGAGTTCATGCAAAATTTGAAGAAATTCCCAATGGACGAAATTAACGAAGAAACCATGGAATTATTAGAGCCTTATATAAGATAAAGAGATAAATGGTTTACTGTTGAAGCCGCAGAATAAGTTTCTAAAGCCGCTTCTGGAATTTTAGCTTGGGGCTTCGCCATCCACCTTTACCACGAAAAATCTAAAATTGTTAAACCCAAACAAGTTTTCTTAGCAATTTAGGAGGGAAGACTGCAAATTGCCTAGAAAGAGTTGTCGCACAACAGAGAAGAATTAGCCATTATTTAGAAATTACTTTAGGGATTAAAAGATAATTATGATAAATAAATGGCCGAGAAAAATGAACTAGAAGCCAAAGCCGCCAAAACCAAAAAAAAAATCACCACCGCCAGACAATTAATTTCCAGTTTGTCAGGAGAAAAAGACAGGTGGGGACTCGGTGCCAGAGAAATTGAAGACAAAAAAAGAAGATTAGTAGGAGATGTTTCTTTGTCTTGTGCCTTTATTTCTTATTGTGGACCCTTCAACTCCGAATTCAGAGCCAGATTGGCCACCGATTATTTCGAAAATGACATGAAAAAAAGAGGAATTCCCGTCACTCCCAAATTAGAATTAACCAAATTTTTAGTCGACGACGCCACTGTCGGAGAATGGAACATCTAAGGATTACCTAAAGATGATTTGTCTATTTAAAATGGTATTATGGTTACTTAATCTACCAGATTCTGTTTGTTCATCGATCCTTAAACTTAGGGTCAAAATTGGGTAACCAAAAAATACGAGGACAATATCGACCCTGACTACTCTATTACTACCCAAACTCACCCCAAATTCAAAGACAGATACTTGAAACACTGTTTGGAAAATGGAAAAACTTTGATCGTAGAAAACATTTTGAATGAAGTTGATACTGTTTTGGACCCTGTTATGGAAAAATAATACGTAAGAAAAGGTAAAAACTACTTAATTGATATCGGAGGTACTTAATACGATTATGATCCCAAATTCAACATGATTTTAACTTGTAGACTTTCGAACCCCAATTTCTCTCCCGAACTTTCCGCCAAAGTCACAATTATCGATTTCACAGTCACCTAAGGAGGTTTAGAACAATAATTACTCGGAAAAGTTATTTCCAAAGAGCAAAAAGCCTTAGAAGACTCTTTAACTGCTCTTTTAGCCGGTGTCAATTAAAACGTTAAATAATTGAAATCTTTAGATAAAGATTTGTTGGACAGACTTACTTCTTCGCAAGGAAATTTATTGGACGACGCCGAATTAATAGAAGTGCTAAACAACACAAAAACACAGGCCAAAGAAGTCGACGCAAAAATTAAAGACGCACACCAAAAAACCGAAGAAATTTAAATCAAAAGAGAACAATACAGACCAGTTGCCATCAGAGGTTCCGCCCTTTACTTCACAATGATCGAAGTTTCCGAAATAAATTGGATGTATAATTCTTCTTTAGGACAATTTTTGAATTTATTTAACGAGGCCATTGACAACGCCCCCAAGGCGCAACTGCCCACAAAAAGAGTCGAAAATATCATAGAAGAATTAACTTTCCACGTCTTCAAATACGTTAACAGAGGTCTTTTCGAAAAAGATAAAACTGCCTTTATGTTAATGATGTGCTTTAAAATCCAAACCACTGCTTCTATTATTTCTTCTGCTGATATTGGAATTTTCCTTAAAGCTGGAGCCAGTTTAGACATCAAAAATGAAAGAACTAAACCTGCACTTTCTTTTATTAATGATAGAATTTGGCTTAATATTATTGCTCTTTCTAGACACAATTTCGGACCTGCTAACGAAGCAATTCCTGTATTCAAAGATTTACCCGATTAAATTACTAAAAATGAGGGACAATGGAGAGGCTGGTTCGAGCGAAATGACCCTGAAAACTACCCAATTCCCGAACTTTCCGAAAAAATCGCCTAATTCAGAGATATTGGCCCCTTCTTAACCCTAGCTTTAATTAGATCTTTAAGAGAAGACAGAACTAGAGTTGCTTCTATTTAATACATCGGAAATTCTTTAGGTAATTAATATACTTCTCCCATTTCCTACCCAATTGAAAGTATTTGGTAATCTTCTACTAATTACGACCCCGTTCTTTTCCTTTTGTCTGCCGGAGCCGACCCCACAACCAGCATCGACGACCTAGCCAAAAAGAAGAAAAAATTCCCTGTCGAAAAAGTTTCAATGGGCGAGGGACAAGAAAAAGTCGCCGACAAACAAATTAAAAAATGCGCCGAAGAAGGAGGCTGGATCGTCCTTCAAAACTGTCACTTAGGTCTCAAATACATGGAAGAAATCGAGCAAAACATAATTAACCCCGAACAGCCCAAATACCCCCTCCACGAGGAATTCAGACTTTGGATTACCTGCGAAGAAAATCCAATTTTCCCCTTAGGACTGCTCCAAAAAACGCTCAAAGTCACTAATGAGCCCCCTAAAGGACTTTAAGCCGGTTTACACAAAACTTTCCACACTGTTATTACTTAAGAAACTATAGAAAAAGTAGAACATCCCAATTGGCACTCTTTGATTTTCACTGTTTGCTTTATGCACTCTGTGGTGATTGAAAGGAAGAAATTCGGGCCCCTTGGTTGGTGTATCCCCTATGAATTTAATTATTCCGATTTGGAGGCCAGTTTGTCCTTTATTGAAAAATATTTAACTAATTAAATGTAAACGCCTACAAGTGACGGAAAATCTTTACTTATTTCTATGCCTGTTATTAAATATATGGTCTGTGAAGTCCAGTACGGTGGAAGAATTACCGACGATTTAGACAGAGAACTTTTCAACGATTATGGAGAAAAATATTTGAAAGAAGGAATTTTCCAGCCCGATTACAATTTCGACTCTATTCCCATCGAAGGAGGAAACAGAGAAAGATTCTAGTATAAAATTCCTAACTTAGGAACTCAAGGAGAACTTATTAAATGGTAAGAATATATTGCCACTATTCCTGCCAACGATAACCCCGAAGTTTTCGGACTTCACGCTAACGCCGATTTAACTTTCAGATTAAAAGAGTCTTTGGAAATGATCAACACTGTAACTGAAACCAGACCTAAAGAGTCTCAAGTCGGAGGAGGAAAAACCAGAGAAGAAATTGTCTAAGACAAAGCCAGAGAACTTCTTTCCAAACTACCTCCTGTAAAAAAAATATTTAATTATTTATTAATTAAGTTTATTTAATTAAATATATTTATTAAATTATTTATTAATTTATTTATTAATTCATTTATTTAATTTAAATTAGGACTATAATATGGTAGAAGTCAGAGAAGCCGTCAAAAAACTGCCCGGACCCAAACAACTCCCCGATAAAGGACTTACAGTTCCCTTAAATATTTTCTTGTTCCAAGAATTGCAAAGAATGTAAAGAGTTATTGGTTTAGTAAGAAAACTGTTTGAAGACACTATTTAAGCAATTGACGGACAAATTATTATGACGCCCGAAATTTTAGACGCAATTAACGCTATTTATGACGCGAAAGTGCCCTTCATTTGGCTGTATGACCCTTCTGGCGCCGAAATTTCTTGGCTCTTATCTTCTTTGGGATCTTGGTACACTTCCTTAATTGAAAGAAATAAATAATTAAATGAATGGATGAGAGTAAAATATTTTAATTAATTTTTTTTTAATTATTTTTAGTTTGTATTTCTTTTATTGGAATCTAATTTTTTCATTTTTATTTAGAACAATAGACCCAACTCATTCTGGTTGACTGGGTTCTTCAATCCTCAAGGATTCTTAACTGGTATGAAATAAGAAGTCACAAGAATGAATAAAAAACCTTAAAGAGGAAAAGACGAAGGAGCTTGGTCTCTAGACGACGTCGTTTACCAAACTGCAGGTAATAATTTAATATATTTTTTATAATAAAAATTATTTAAAATCAGCAAAAACTAAAATAAAATAATTTTATTAAAATTTAATTTAATTAAAACAGTTGAAGAAGCCACCACTTTCGACGGAATTAAGAACTAAAAAAGCGAAGGAGTTTATATCCACGGATTGTACTTAGAAGGATGTAAATGGACGAAATAATTAGAAGATGCCGACCCCAAAAAAATGTTCTCGCCCCTGCCTTTGTTATACGTAACTGCTGATAATAAGAAGAAGGGATCTGGAAACGAAAGAGATAGTATTATTTATTCTTGTCCTGTATATAAATATCCTAGAAGAAACGACAAATATTTGGTATTTAGAGTAGGATTACAGTGTGATTCTCCTTAAAAATGGAAATTGAGAGGTGTTGCTTTATTATGTACTACTGAATAGTGATTTTTGAAAATAAAATAAAAATAATGACTGTCAAAAAAATAATATATAAAAGCATGAATACGCTTTTTAATAAATAATAATTACTAAAATTAATAATAAAAAAAAACACACTTTCTTAATAAAATAATTTATTTTATTTCTTTTAAAAATAAAACAATATAAAAATTCTTTATAAATATGACTTTTTATTATAAAATTTATATATAACACAATTTTAATATGAAATATATTATAAGTATATATTATAAAAACGTATTTAATCAAAAAAGTTTGTTTTCTTTCTCTTTTTTCTTAACACTATTATTTCAATTAAATTTATATATTATATATTTTTAAATTAAAAATTAAATATTAATTAATGTATAAAAAGAATGTATGCTATAAAGATATAATGATTTTAAATTTTATGATATATTATAAAATAATGAAGCAATTTATATAAATAACAGAGAATATTTATTGTCCTTATCCCGTTCTAATTAAATATTAAGGTAATTATTATATTTTTTACTATCGATAATACATATTGTCAAAGGCATATAAATTAAAATGTTAGCTATATTTCCCGGAAAATTTACACTAAAAACAGTAAATAAAAAATAAATAAAAATAAAAAAAAAATAATAAAAAAAAAAAAAATGATCACCTATTACCTAGAATCTATTTTTAATCCCTCCGAATAAAATGAAAATATTATTGCTGAATATATTGATAGAGCCACCTAATCCATCGATATTTGCATGTACATATTTACAAGCAAATTTTTGGCTATGAAACTTTTGGAAAAATCTTAATAGGGAGTGAAAATCAGGATAATTGCTGATCAAACTGAAGTAATATTTAATATTTAATATTTAATATTTTATCATAAATAGTTACTTAAATCATCTTTTATAAAAAAAATATTAAAATTAATAATATTTATTTAATTTTAAAATAAAATAATTAATAAAGGCCTATTAAACTTACTCTGTGGTTGGAGCATTAAAAGAAACATCTGACTGGGATATACAGATCAGACTGGTAAAAAAAGCACGTCTTCACAACAAATTCATGATAGTTGATAAATTATACCTTTTAATTGGAAGTATGAATTTTAGCTGTAAATTTATTTTTTATAAAGTATAATATTTAAAAAGTTTTTAATATAAACTAACATCACTTTTTATTTAGTTAAAAGCAAACATAACTACGAAAATGGGTCATTTTTTTATGGTAAAATTTCTAGTGATTATATAAAGTTTTTTAACAATTTATTCTATATGAACAGCCATGTCTATATAAATTTAACAGATGAAGTTAAAAGATAAACAATTAAATTTGCTAAATATGTTTATGATAAACAAATTAGATAATAAAAGTATTTATTGCCAAAATCATTTGTTAATAAATAGAAATATATGATCTGATTTTAAATGTATACTTTTTTACTATAAATTTATAAAGTAATATTTTGGTTTATTATTCTACCAAAATAATTTTAATTTAAATTTTTTAATTTTATACATTTTTTAAAGACTATAAGAGTTTTTATACTATATTTATAATTATAATAATTAATTATTATAAGCTGATAATTATCCCTTCTATATTGACATACAGTTCTTTTTATAATTAAATCCCTATTTTTCTACTTTATTAATTATTTAAAAAAATATATTTCATTAGTATTAGAAATAGATGGAATTTTTAATTAAAATGTGTCTTAAACAAAATATTCATAATTCATCAGATAAAATTCATCTAAACTTTATAAAACCAAACATAAAAAATAAAATAATATCATAATAAAAATTAAATAAAAATAAATAAAAAAACACGCAAAAACAAATATTTATTATAATAATTAATTTATATGGAAAGCTTTAAAGAAATTAACACTGCTCAATATAATAAAAATAGAAATCATAAAGTAAAGGCTTTGAAATTTGCAAATTACTAAGTTAATTTTAAAGGCTATAAAAAAGATATAAGTAATTTTAATTTCAAAAAAACTAATGGTAGAAAATATTTTTTTTCATGTAGTGGATATGGTGGAAAATGTCCTAGCTGTAAATATGGATGTTATAGAAATGATAATATAAAAAATAATAAAAAAGCAGTTCTTTAATTAGATATTAACTTAAATAATTAAATGTCTGGCAGATTTAGAAGAATTTCTAAAATGTCTAGTGGATTTAACGAAAGTTAAATAATTAATTATTGAAAAAAAAATTTGATACACTTTACTTAAAAATAAAACTACTTTGATTTTAAAACTTAAATTAAATACTTCTATTTTATATATATATAATTAAATTAATTCTTATTTAAATTTATAATTTTTATATTACTATAGATCAAATATCAACAAAAATTAAATAATAAATTTCTATAATAAGTTAAAAATTTGAGAATAAAATATACATTTTTCCATTTTGTCTATATTTGTAATAAATATATTTGAAAATGATTTTTTTTTTAAATCAAAATAATTTTAAGATAATATAATGTGTCATTAATAATAAAATAAAACACATAGATAAAAACTTGCAATTCCATAAAATTAAAAAAAAAAATAATAATTACAATAAAAAAAAACAAAAATTTTCT
Organism: Pseudocohnilembus persalinus; assembly: GCA_001447515.1. Classification (NCBI taxonomy): domain Eukaryota; phylum Ciliophora; class Oligohymenophorea; order Philasterida; family Pseudocohnilembidae; genus Pseudocohnilembus; species Pseudocohnilembus persalinus. The sequence goes on from LDAU01000217.1 coordinate 94,266, forward strand.
CATTAAATACACTAAAAAATAAATGTAAACCTAAGTATTAGATACCCTATTTTTCCCATCAGAATAAAATAAAGAAAAACTTGCTTAATATATAGAAAATGCAAAAAAATCTATAGATATTAGTATATTTTGTTTTTCCAACCAATATTTTGCTTTAAAAGTTTTGGAATAGTCCAAAAATGGCTTAAATATAAGAATTTTATCTGATTAGGAATAAGTAATACAAATAAAAAACATTTTATTATACATATGGTATATGTTATAATTAAATAAACAATAATATATATTATAATATATTTATAAAATTTAGAATTAAATTTATTTATTTTTTATTTTTATTGTTTATTTTATTTTTGTTTATTTATTATTATCATTATTATTATAAGTGTGAAGAAACTTATTCATTGGTCGGAGCACTTAAAGAAACATCAGACTGGAAAATTAAAGTTAGAATTAATAATAAAGATGATATCCCTCGAATGCATAATAAATATATAATTATTGATAATTAAATTGTTCTTACTGGTAGTTTTAATTTATCAGGTAAATAAATAAATTATTTAATTTTTAATTTCTTTTGATTATATTTTTTTAATACCAATTTTTTTCAAAAGATAATGCTTTGAAATGCTATGAAAATATCGTAGTAATGTAGGGTTATGAAGTTGCTTAAAAATACACATAAAATTTTGAAGAAATTTGGAAAGCCAACAATAGAAATCTCACTTATAATACTGAAGAAGTTAAAGTAGGTATCAAAAAATTTGCAGAATATGTTGAAAATTAATAAGAAGTTATGGGAAAATAACTTCTGGGAGAAGGTTTTCCCTAAAAAAAAAAGTATAATACTAACGACTCTTAATAATAAATTACAAAAAAAATAAAAAAAAATAACTACAGTACAAAGGAATATAAGAATAGTTATAAATAATATAATAAAAATGGCTATAAATAATACAATAAAAAACAAAATTATACTTAAAACAAATATAACAAATACGAAAAGTAAAGTTCAAGTTATAGTTCATTTAATGATAGTGATGATAATTTTGGAGGAAATTAATTTAATAATTATCATTCAGATTTTGATTCTGACTCTGATTCTTACTCTAGCAGTTATTGATTTTATCAAATATATTCATTTACTTAAAATTTAAATATAAACGAATTTAGAAAATAAATCAATTTATACTATTAATTAGTTCTAAAAATTTTAATATATTTTTTAATTACAATAACTTTTCGTAATAAAATTTTTATTAATTAAGTGTTCAATTTTTCAAAATTTTTTATTTATAGTGGGAATAATTAAAAAAAAAAAAAAAAAGAGGCTCTTTTTTTTCCATCAGTAGAAAATGAAGCAAAATTAGCAGAATATATTGGAAAGGCCAAAAAAGAAATTGATCTTTGTATTTTCACATTCACAAATAAAGTTTTGGCCATGAAAATCCTGGAACTTGCTAAAAAAAATGTTAAAATAAGAATTATTTCTGATGATGTATAGGTAGAAAATATTATAATAATTATTCATATATATATATAAATTAAAATTAATTTTATTATTTATTTTATTTAAATAACAAAAATATTTGATTTAAAATATTTATATCTAGAGTAGTCTACCATATTCATTAACCGGAATTTTGAAACATGCTTCAGATAAGGATATTGAAGTTAGAGTGGATAGCAATAAAGTTTCTTTGATGCATAATAAATATATCATTATAGATAAAAAAATAGTTATTACAGGAAGTTTTAATTATACGAGTAACTTTATTAATGAATATAATATAAATAAGATTTTTAAAAATATATATATAAATATTATAAATATATAGTAAAAATAGTCACTCTATTTATTTTTATTAGTTAAATTACAAATGTTAATTTTATGTAATAATTTATATAGATCAAGCTGTTAGGTATAATAATGAAAATGTAGTAATTATGGAAGGAAAAGACATATATAAGTTATATTCAACAGATTTTAATTAATTATGGGATAAATACCAAAATAATTCGGTTTTAATAAATAGTACTATTAAAAAAAACACAGAAAACTTTATAAATTACGTAGAATTACAATAATAAAATTAAAGAAAATAGATTACCGTAAAAAACATAAAAATTTAACAATAAACATTAGTTAATAGTCCAGAAGTAACCAAAAAAATAAACAAGGCAAAAGGCCAATCTCAAATCAAAATAAAATAGAAAAACTAAAAATTAATTCAAAATAATCAAAAAAATTAAACTAAAAATGGTAAATAAAATATTAATATATAAGTAAATAAAAATAATAATAATATAAGTAAAAAAAAAAACAATACAACAAAAAAATAAGACGCTTATGATTCCGATTTTGTTACTGAAGGAAGTAATATATATGAAAATTAAGACGATGATTCATAAGAGTCTTATATACCTTAAAGTGATGAAATAGACAGTTAAGATAGCGAAGAAATTTCCGATAATTTTTACAGTGATTAATCTGATAGAGAAGTTGAAATTGACTCAGATTATAGTTTTAGCGAGAAAATAGAAGAAGAACAAGAAGAAGAAGAAAAAGAGGAAGAATATAGTAATAATTATAAAAATAAAAATAAAAATAGGTAAAAAAATAAGTAAAATTAATAGAAAGAAAAGAAAAATTAAGAATCTAGTGCAGAATAAATAAAATTGAATAATTAAAAAGATTAGTAGAAATCAGGGGGGTTTTTTTAGACTATTAAAAATTTATTTAGTTTTAATCACTTTCATCATGTAATGTCAAATAAAGTTTAAACTTCGCAAAATAATAGAAATTATTGATATTAATTAAAAAATTTAACAAATAGAATTGTTAAAAATAATTAATAAATATAAATAAAGTTATCTTTTTATAAAATATATATATATATGAATAATTTTATTTTGTAAATTTATTTTTGAAAAGTATTCTTATTAAATTTTAGTTTATATATTGAATTTTATTCCCTAATATTTCAAAGTAATTATTTAAGACTTAAAATGAGTTATACTTAATTATAACAAATAAAATATAATTGAAAAAATATACATTTAGCAGTAAATAAAAATTAAAAAATTACCAACAAAAACCTAGTATAAGATTAAATATAAACATAAATAATTTTTATAAAAAGTACAAAAGCAAAAGCAAAACAATAGAAATTATATTTAAATATGAATAGCGATATATCCCAAAAGGAATTCACGTAAATTATAAACGACTAGTTAAAACTAAAAAGAAACCAGCAGTAGAACAAAGACTTTATTCTTTTAATTTTTAATTCTATTTCTAAAAGAATTAATTTAGAAGAAAAATAAATTTAAAAATATTTAACAGATGTAAATAAAATTGAAAAACACAAAAAATTTAATGACAAAGAAATATATAATATTTACTTATAAATGGTTTAGCACTATAAACTCCAATAATAATAAGATTAAACAAATGAAAATAAAATAAACTCAGAGATCTAAAACAATCTTACTAACATATAATAATAAAAAGAAAGAGAGGGTAAATTTTTAACATATATAAATAAAGTATAAAATGTAAAACATAAAATTATTTATTATAAAAAAATTTAGGTTAAGATAACGAAAAACATGATGATTTATTATAAAATGGAGAAGAGGATTAAAAAATAGAAGAATATTAATAATAAGGTTAAGATTAAGAATTTTAAAGTGAAAATAAAATAACAGAAAATTTAGAAGCCAGTTAGCTATCTAATGAAAATATTTAATTAGGTTCTTAACCAGAAATTATGGAAAAAGAAGGTCATGAAAATTATATATAAACTGAAAAATAAAATGAAAATTAACATTAAAATGAATATGAAAATGAAAAATAAAATGAAAATTAAAATGAAAATAAAAATAAAAATATTGAAAAGGAATAAAACTCGAATATCGATAATTCAAATAATCTATTTAAATCCAATAGTGGATAAATTTAAAATGATGAAAAAACCATATATTAAGAAAAAAAAGAAAATTTTTAGACTGAAACAAATTTAGGTAATAAACAAATAGACCAAAATTTATAAGAAAAATTTGATAATTAGGAAAATAATTATAATATTTAATTATAAAAAGAAGAAATTATAAATGAAATATAAAAAGAAGATGCAGAATAAAAAAAATAAAAAGAAAATAACTAATTGAATGAGTTTAAAAAGCCATCTGTTTATGTTTAAGCGGCTAATTTAGCAAAATAAATAATTAAATAAAATAAATAATACTAAATATAGTAGTCCTTTTAATAATAATAAGGTAAATATTTTGCATATATTAAATAATATTTCTATAATTAAATTTTTCTAAATAAAATTTAGAATAAGATGATAAAAGAAGTGAAGAATAAGATTAATATAAATAAAATAATCATGATAATTAATAAGAGAATTAAATTGATTCGAATTAAGATATCTCCTTTAAAATTAATAAAGAAAATGAAATTGAAATAGAAAAAAAAAATGAAGATGAAAACGAAAATAAAGCATATTTAGATTAAATTGAACAATAAAGACCAGTAAGTCCGGAAAATATATCATAAAAATAAATTAAAAATAAAAGTAGTTACTCAGATAATTCATAAGATTAATTTAGTTTGCAAAATAATTAGGAATATTAAAACAAAGATAATAGTTTTTAAAAAACAGAATAATAGCAAGAATATTAAGAAGATAATCAATATAGTTAAGATGAAGATTAAAGTTAAAATTAAGATTATAATGATGTTAATTAAGAAAATAAATAAAACAGTGATATTGAGGAAAATAAAATAGATAATTAGTGTAACAATATGGAAAAATATGAAGAAAATTTTTAAAAATAAAAGAATGAAGAAAATCATTTATAAGAAAAAAATGAAGAAAATTAAAATTATAATTAAAATGAATAAGATAATTAGGAAATTTCAGAAAAATAAGAAAATGTTTAAATTAACGAAAGTTTATAAATTTCAAAATATTCTGAAGGATCAGATTAAAGTAATTTATAAAAATAAAATATATATTTTTGTTAAATAATAATTTTTTATAATTATAAAGATTAAAACCAGGAGAAAAATATGAAATTTTAAGAAAAATAAAATTATAATTTTATCTACATAAAAGCTGCATAAAGAACAAAATAAATTTTATAACAAAAATAGATATCGATTTAATAAAATTTGGAATAATTATAATAAAATTCTGATTAAAATTAATAAAAATAAAATTTTGACATAAAATAATCTTTATACGTTTAAGCAGCAAAAAATGCAAAAAAAATAATAAAATAAAGAAAAAATGGCTTAGATGAAATAAATTTTAATTCTAATTAAAGCACTAGCCAAATTCAAATAAATAATTAAAATGATTAAGAAAACAAATTATAAGATTAAAAGGAAATACAAATTGATTAATAATAAAATAAATAAGAAATTGATGTATAAAATGAAGATAATTAAGAAATTGAAGAATAAAAAGAAAATAATGAAAATAATATATAAAATTAAGAAAATAATGAATAAAATGAAAATAATTTAGAAATTAATGAATAAAATAAAAATAGTGATTAAAATGAAAATAGTCAAGAAATTTAAGAATAAAATGAAAATAATTCAGAAATTAATGAATAAAATAAAAATAAAGAATAAAATAAAAATAATGAATAAAATGAAAATAATTCAGAAATTAAAGAATAAAATGAAAATAATTCAGAAATTAATGAATAATATGAAAATTTAGAAATTAGTGTATAAAATCAAGATCATGCATACAAACAAAATGATTAAAATGAATAAAAAATAAAGGAATAAAATGATGATATTGATAAATAATAAGAAAACTAAAATTTTTCACATTTTGGTGAAGATTAAGATAATTTAATTAACACCTAAGAAAAATAAGAGGAAGTGTAAATTTAAGAAAGCTTTGCTAATATATAAAATAAAGAATAATAAGAAAATAATTTAAATAAAAAATAAGAATAAGAATAAGATTAATAATAGAATTTAAATAATAATATAAATAAAAATGAAAAAAAAAATATTTAAAATGAAAAATCTAAAAATAATAACTAATAAAGTGATAATGATTCTATTAATAACTAAAATGGCGAAGATGAAAAATTTTGGAAAGAATATATGAATAAAAAGTAAGAAGATTCTGATTCTTAAAATTTTAGTAAAATATATAGTCAACGTTTTTTTTTTTAATTATTTTTTTTATATATTTATATTAAAGATTTAGGGAAAGATTAATTGATGATGGTGGATTAAATTTCAGAAAATGCAGAAGTAGAAAAATTATTTGAAAAAAAAGACATTAAAAATGAAAGTAAACTTATTTCAAGCTCAAGAAATTATGATGAAAATTAAAAAAAATTAAACAGGTATTTCGAAATTTATTCAGAATATTTAAGTGAAAAATTTTAAGAATAATATTAATAAAATATTCCCTAAGAAAAAATATTTCATTTTTGTTAATAATTTTTAAATTTCCACATATATTTCCTTAAACTGGAAAAAAACAATAAAAACTAAAAAATAGAAAATGAAATATAAGAACATTTTTTCATGAAAAATGATAAAGATTAAAAAAACAAATAACATTTCGAAAAAATAATTAAAGAATTTTAAGCTAAAGATAAAATATAAAATAAAAACATTGATAAATAATATTTTGTTATTTAAGATATAAAAAATATTTTAGAATTTATGCTTAACCATGAAGAAGGCTTATATATTTAATTTAATGAAACAAAGTCTCTTTAATAATATGATAAATATCTGTAATAAAAAATGGATAACAATACTAGATTAAGTTAATATACAAATTCTTAAAATTTAAAAAATAAAAATACGTAAAAAAAATTATAAATTAAAGAAAATGTCTCAACAGGTGAATAAAAATCCGAAATCAGGGAAATTTAGAGTATAAATATAGGAAATGATATCTAAAAATTAATAAACACTTATAAAAAAAAACTAGAAAACAATGAAAATTAAACTTAATAAAATGAAATAATGAACGATTTTATAAAATCACTTTAATCTAAATAAAAAGAAATTGAAAGTTTATAAAAAAACAAAAATAAAATAGAAAATAGAAGGAAAACTCCTTTTCCATCATCAAATTCTGACGGCTCTAATTAAGAAGAAGAAGGTGGTGTTGAAACTGTTATATATGCTAATCATCAAAAATAAATATAAGAACAAATTAAAGAATTAAAAGAAATTTAGTATAAAACTTAGGAAAATTTTGTAAAAAATTTAATATAAAGTTCTTAATAAAATTTATTTAAAAAATTGCTAAAATAAGTTGTACTTTCTTTTTATAATTTAATTATATTTATATTTTTTTTTTTCAATAAGCTATCGAAAAAAACAAATAAATAAACAAAACAATAAATGAAGATTTCATTTTAATAAAATAAGGCAATTAATAACAATAATAAAGAAAATGGGTTAGATTAATTATCCTCTAACTAACAAATTACAGAAAGCTAAATTTTATCTGAAAGCTAAATTTACCTTCAAGAAATTTTCAACTTCTTTTCTAGAAAATGTAATTTAATTAAAAATAAAATTTTATTTTTATTTTTAGATATTTTAATATATTTATTTTTTAGAAAATTAACTAAATAAACCCACCACCTTTGACAGAATTCAAGAGCATAAAAATATGCTAACACTTTAATAATTCATTAATTTTAGCAAAATTTTTAATATTTATCCCAAATACTTAAAATAAGATTAGTTGATACAAGTATTTAAACTTTATACAACATATCCCAATGTAAAATAATATTTATATTAAAAATTTATTAAACTTAAATAAGATATAATTTTTATATTATAATTATCAAAATATTAAACACACTAACCTTAAAATATTAACATAATTTAAATATTTAAAATTTATAATAGGAAGCTACAAGTGACGATTTTTTATTGATGGTTGATAAAATTAAGATGTTAATTGTAAATGAAGAAGAAACTGATAAAGAGGGGCAATTTAATTGCTTTCTAGGAATAGATTCTACTCAGTTTAGAAAAAAGATTTACGTAAAGGAAATTGACAATGTATTTGGAATTAATTAAATAAAGTAAACTTAATAAAAATTAAAAAAACTGTAAAATTAAAAAGACCAAGTTTAAACAAATAATGACCCTACATAATTAATATCAGCTTCATAAAATTAAAATAAATATGATCCAATTTAAGTATCTCCAAAACCCTAAAGAAAACTAAAAATTTAAAATTCTAAATTACAAATTAACAAAGATTTTGGTGCCAATAATGGTTCTCCAAGACTAAGAAAAAAGTAATCTCCAATAAAATTAAGCTAAAAATTACAAGCTAAAAATAACGATTTTGAAAATTAATAAAATTAAAATAGTGAATAATAGTAAAAATTAACAAAATTAAAAAGACCTATAAAACTTATAACAAATTAAAATGCTAATAAGGAAAAATTGTACTATTCTAAAAATAAAAAGTAAGATGGATAAACCGCTATCGAATAGTAATAAAATGACCATTTATAGTAGTAATTATAACATTAAAAACAAAAAAACGAATAAAGTTCTTAATTTGACCTTGAAAATCTTAAATTACAATAATTATATTCTTAATAATAATAGGAAAAATAGATAGATGATAACAATAATCACTCTAATTAATTAACTATATAAAAAAATAAATCTACAGGTAAAATTTTATCAGACTAAGAATAAATGCTAAAAAATTTAGACCGAGTATAGTCAAATAAATCTTATAACTTTACAAACAATAACTAATTAAGTCAGATTATAGAAGAAAAAAATTTAAATTAATATATAAACTATTAATAATCTTAATTTGCTTAAAAAAATAACAATGATATTATCCATAATTTAATATCTTAATAAAGATAATAAAATAATTTAGAATAAGTTTCTAGCGAATAAATTTAATAATAAATTGATATTTTATAAGAATAAATTAATTAAGATAATGGTTAATTTAATGGTTAACTTACAAAAAATTAACAAACATTAATCTAAGGCTAAAATTAGTTTTCACTTTAATAATAAAAATAAATGAATTATAATTAAATTTAATAATAAATATTATAGTATGACTCCGAATAAACAAAATAAATTGAGTTATAATAAGAGTTATTTAAATTACAATAATACCAATAAAATTAAAAATAATAATTATAAAACTAAGCATTATATTATTCTCAATTTTAAACTCAATAATAAATAAATTAATCAGGTTAAAATAACTTTAATCAAAGCCATGTAGCATAAATTTAAAATTATAACTAAAATATTCCCTAAACTGGTTTATAATAATAAATAAATTCAAATCAGTAATAATTTGGAGCAGATAATTATGAAATTATTAATAATTAATATAGAAATCTTTAAGATAATTAAGGAAACACTAATTAAGAGTTTATTAATGGAAATTAATAAATAAATTAAAATATTATGGTAAATTAAAATTAAAATTAAATTTAATAGCCACAATTCTTACAATATCCAAATAAATAGCAGGAAAATTAATAGCCATAAGAAAAATAAGGCCACTTTTACAAAAATCATAATATAAAATCGACAAAAAGTTATTCTCCCAAAAGATAGAAAAATCTTAAAAATAATTATTAATCTTATAATAATGGAATTATGAATTAGTAAAATACAAATAAATAATAAAAAAATCTTCAAAGCCAAAGATATAATAATGAGGATAAAAATTAACAAATGAATTATAATATTGCTTAAAATAACATTAATAACAATAATTAACATTTAAATTAAATACAAAATTCGTTAAATTACCCAAACAATAAATACAACCACATAAATATAAACCCTTAAAACAACTATATAAACAGTAATAGTCCCAATAATATAAATAAAATAAAAAGCTTATAAAACATATTAAACAACAACAATAATAATAATTTAAATTAAATTTTAAACAATAATAATAACAATAATAATACAAAATCCTACCCTTATAATATATAAGATTTTTCTAGTTTGGGATCTTAAGCAGGTTCGAGTTATAGGATATCTCCTCGTAGTTTGTCCCCTCAGTCCATAAAAGAAAGAGTTAAATAGTTGGAATAAATGGATATTGATAAATAGTAATAATAATTAAACTATCTTAATTCAATGTAAAATTAAAAAATGAATAAATTTACTGTAAATAATGGTAACTAAAATGGAGCGTATTTTTTTTCAGAACCTTAATTTTAATAAAATTCTCAATAAACCATAAACAAAAATTAATATTTATACCAATAATAGCAGGGTAAAGAGTACAATTAATATTGATTACATTTATATATATATAATTATATTAAATGATATAAATTATGATAAAATTTAAAATATAAATTATATACTGTAAATTATAAAAATTTTCATACTATAATTATAACATAAATTATTATTTATTTAAAATTAAAATTATATATATAAATAACCAAAGTTTTAATTTTTTTCTTTTTTTTGAACTATTTATAATTAAAAAAAAAACCAACAATATTTTTAATAAAATATAAGGCAAGAAAATAAAATAAAAATAAAAACATTAATTATTTATAAAATACTTTAAAAAAAATAAAATAATGTATTTCTAATTAATAATCCTAGCTTTATACATACTTATATAAATTAATTGTTCTCCAGTAAAAGATATGAGTAACTGTGTAAAAGATAAATGCACAGATGAATTATAAAATTGTTTAAAAGGAAACGAAAATTGTAGTTAATATTTAATGGATTTCGGATAGTGTACAAAAGAAAGTCCTTATTGTCATGAAGATTTACCTTATTCTGAATACAATAAAAAAATATAAAATTGTTTTTAAGACTGCAAAGAAGAAGGCTCTGGTACTTTGTGGAATTATTATATAGATTGTGTTATTGATTGTTATGGAAGTATTTAAAAATTTATTTACCTCATTTTGGTATTGGTTATATATATGCTAATTTGATTTGAAAATATTATATATTCAATATAATTTATAATGTAAATTAAATATAAAAAAAATTATGATTAAATTAAGTTAAGCTTATAAATTAATGTATATCTCTTATATTATACTATAGTTATAAAAATGAAAAACTTTAAAAAATTAAAATAATAGTTTTTACTTTTTTATAAATTAAAATAATTATGCGAAAAATATTATTCACAGATATTTGTATAAATGAAATTCACTAGTTTCTATTATCTTATTCAATCTATTTATATTTTTTAAAAATGTTAATTTTAAAATAAAATAAAGTTATTTAATATATATTTTATATGTTACTCTTTATGCTCTTAACTATCCTAATTCTTATAATAATGGGGCTAATGTATTTCTATATTTATTAATTTCAAATCTTGTAATATTATTTAATTATAATAAATTTGTATCTTTATTTATTTTTTTTCTAATTATATCTTATATTTTTTAATCTCTTATTTTTTCAATTTCTTTGAGTAGTAACTCGACACTTTAAGGATTCTCTATATCATCATAACATCTTATTGTAAAAATAAAATAATAAAAATTAATAATCTAAAATATAAATATTAATATTTAATTTTATTTATTACTTTTTTATAAAAATAAATCCAATTTCAAAACATGTATCTCCAATTGCTAATAATTATTCTTCATCTTATTCACACTTTTTTATTCCTTCTAAATAATTTTTATTAAACCATTCGGGCATTATTACTTAACACCTATTTCTATCCTTTAAATATAATGCTAGCCATAAAGGAACATCAATAGGTATAGGAGGAGTAAAAGGCCCAAAATCTCCCTAAAAAATTAAAATTAAATTTATAAAATAATAAAATAAGTGTTTTTAAAATGTTTGAGTATTTTTTAAATGATATAAAATTCTTTTAATTATAAATTTTATGTCAAAACTGTTTTTTTAAAAAATTATAATATAAAAAATTAATAATCTTTTACACAAATAAATTGCATTTTATCCATTTTTTATGTAGGTTTTATAGATACAATTTCTGTTGTTTGAATAAAAAAATCGTGCTCGTTTATGTTAAAATCTTCGTAATCCATGTTTATAGTCTTTTGATATTTGTTATTTAATTTTAATTTAATTTTAGTAAATTTTTTTTTATTTCTTGTTAAGTCAATTTTTTTTATATTATTTGAATTCTACATTAATTATCCCGGGAATTATAAAACAATTTAAATGTAAAAAAATCTAATTTAATTCTAATTATTCATAAATTTGGTAATATATAATTGTCTAATATAACCATAAAAAATTTCTAAAATTATATTTTTATAATTAAAAATCTTTCAAAATTCACTTTTTTAAGTTTCAATCTTATTTTCAATTACTAACTTATATTTGGCCTTCATTGATAAAAAATTCTTATATCCAAATTTCATTTCATAAAATTCGCCCTAAGCAAATTTATTCATTTAATCAGCATAATGGGGGCTAAAAGGATTTCCACTGACTCCAGTATCTAATATCCAATAATTCTTACCTTTTTCATCCATATTAAAAACTGCTCTAAAATTACAAGAATAAATACTTTTAAAATTATCATCTAATGGCCCTACATTTGGTGTATCACCTGTTCCTAATTTAATATAAATTTTATATAAATTTATATTTATTTCCTAATTTAAAATAAATTTTATATAAATTAATATTTATTTATAAAAAAATTTCAATATAAACAATATAACTTAATTTAAATCTTCTTTTTTTTAATAATTATATTTAAAATTTATAATATTTAATTTAATAATTTTAAAATAATCTTGAGAATTTTTTTTTTTTACAAAAATATAAATTTATATACATAAATTTATTTATAAATATACCAGATGCGGGAATGGATCTCTCAAATATTCTATTTAATATGGGAACATTTGAAAATGGTTGATGTTTAAAAGTTCTTTAATGAAGTTGCCCGTAAGTTTAAACTTAGTTGATTTTAATATAGTCTAAAGTTTAAAATAGTGCCAAAATTACATCATAATAACATTTATTCCCAGTGACATTCTTGTTATATTAGTCTATTGTAATTATTTAAAAAATGTGTTTAATTTATTAAAAATTTAGTAAAATTATCACAATTTATATAATATTAAATTAAATTGTTAAATATTTACTTTCACAAAAATCATAATCTTTTTCATAATTATTTTTCAGATTTTATCCCCATTCTCTTACTAAATTTGTGTGAAAATGTACATTATAGCCAGAATTTGCAATATAATCGTGCTAAAGCTTTTAATAAAAATCTATATTTTTAACTTACTCTGGATTTTTTTATTTAGCTTTTTTTTACAGAAATTCAGGATCAAATAATAAGTATTTAAGTTTTTTTTGCCATATTACATAAATGGTAGGCAAAAATTTATCTTTACTCATAAAACATCTGTTTTCATCTTCCTTTACAAATTAAATTGTTTTTTTCAAATATTTAAACTCTTTTTCTTTAAATTTCCATTCATATTTATCAAGATATTTTTCTACAATTTCAACATAAACTAAAAAAGTATCTTAACAAACTGGATCTATAACATCAGAATGAATGCTCTAAAATATTTGTTCATTAAACTTTTTACCACTTTTTAAATGCTGTTCAAAAATATCTGTAATTCTTTTTGCTCTTGATCTAAATAATAAATGAAAGCGAATAATTTTAATAATTAAATATAATAAATTATAATTAATAATTAAGTTTAATTTATTTTTACTAATTAAAATTATGTGTCACTTAGTTATGATATATTATATTACTAGAAGAAATCCTATTATTACTTGCCACAATATAACCTTTGTTAGGATCTAATATATTAGCTAACTCATCTGGCTTAGTGAAACCCATCCAGTTATTTTCTGAATTTGTTCCCTTTTAAATATTTATAAATATTTTATAAAATTAATTTTTATAAAAATAAATAAGATATGATAACTTTTTTTAATTATTATTATATATATTAATTATTTTTAAAGTTACATCCTGTATAAATAATCCCTGTTTTGGGTTTTTTCTAATAGGTAATCTACCAGTAGAGTAAAAACCGATATGATTGTCAGCTGTAGCGAAAACAATAGATAACCCAAATTTGTCTAAATTTTTTAAGTAAAATTAAACATTTTTCAAAGTTTTTTATTATGATAATTTATAAAAATTAAAAGAAGTTTCATGCTCATCTTAAAACCCGCTCCATGCAAGTGCTGTAGTTTTTTCGTGATTTTAAAGTGGATTTTTTGCAAAATTATTAATAGCTATATTTAATAATGGCCCATGATGTGTATATTTAATTTCTACTTCTTAATTTTCCTCTTTTCCTTTAACTTATATAAATTCAGTTCTTATTTTTAAAGGTAACCATTTATCATCATGAAGGTATTTTGTTTAATCATCATTTAACTTTACTTCAAAATAATCGGTGGAATCCTAAAGAATTTTTTTTAAAGAATATTTTTTAAAACATTGTCATATTAATTTTTTTTTTTTTTTTTAAATTTTCTGATAAAGTTATTCCAAAGGCGAAATAATCATTTCTAGCCTAGGCAAAAACCACTGAACCAGGAACATGGGCTCCTATAATATAATCATTTTTTTTCTCATCTCCCCATACGATTTCACTTTGGTACCAAAAATTGGGAATATTATGTAATAAATGAGGATCTGCTGACAGCAAAGGCTTTCCACTTTCAGTAAATTTTCCACTAACCTAAAGTAAATATTTTTATTTCAAATAAATTTAAAATTAATTTTAAAAATAAAATTTGTAAATAATTTTTAAAAATTTACAGCCCAACTATTACTTCCGAATCCAGATTCTTTACCATAAATTTATTCCGGGTAAAAATCTTTGGTTTCTTCCCATAATTTATCAATACTTTAAAATTCTTCGAGAGCAACTTTTTTAATGTTATTTTTTGCCTTTTTTAAATCTTTCTGTAAATCTCCTTTATATTCTTAAAAAAGCCCCACTTTTTTCAAATCTTAATCATCCAAAATTGTCGTATTAAAAACAAAATATGGTTCAGTTCCCCCGCAGAATTTTATAACAAATTCATCTTCGAAAATTTCCCTTAACCTATCATTAATGGACTCAAATTGGTAATTATAAGCAAATGAAATTGCCATATATTCAATAGTTACAACGCTGTCTAATAAAGTCCTGTCAAATTAATTAAAGAAAAATTTAAATTAAAATATATATTTATAAATTTTATATATAAATTTTTTTTTTTTTTAAAGTGTTGAATTTTTTTTTTTACCAATTTTAGAATTTAAGACCTAAAATCCAAAATTCTAAAGGCAGATAAGGTAATTAGTTTGCACAGTCGTTTATTCCATCAATATAAGCCTATAAAATTTATAAATCTTCATCTTTAAAAGCTTCTAAAGCTTTAATAGCAGATTTTTCTACTCCAATAGTTTTCATAAAAATATCAACAGGAATCTAAAAAATAAAATCATATTTTTTAATTATTTTTGATTTATAATTATTAAATTAATATATATATATATCTAATTTTTACGGCTTTTTCTCCAAATAAAGAAGATAATTTTCCATAACCTACGTATCTTTTATACTCCATTTACCATAACCTATCCTAACATTCACTATAACCTAGTCCATAAAAAGCTGATGGCTTATCTTTTCCTAGTATATGAGGGATACCTTATTCATCTCTTTTAATTTCTATTCTACCATATTTTTCGTGTTAATTTATTTAAATTCCGTTATATTAAGAAGTCGAAGTAATGTATAAAATAAGTGTAAAAGAAATAACTATACTTAATACTATTGTAATAAAAATTAAACACTTATTCATTTTTAATAATATTATTTATTTTTAATTTTATTTTTTATTTATTAAAAGAATAGTCAATATTAATAAAATATAATATAATATTAGAAAGATTTTATAAATTTCCATGAAATATGGAATATTTAATTTATTCTTACTAAATTATTAAATTAATATATAAATTTTAGATTAAATAAAGAAAAAACAAAAAAATTATGATTAAGAACAGAAATTTAAGAGAAATAGATTATTATTATTAAAATCAATAATATAAAAATTATAATTTAAATTTTGTAATAATTTTTTAAAATAAAAATATCAAATGTTAAAATTGTTCACATAATCATTTTAAATCAAAGGTTTATTTTCAAAATAAGAGTGTAAAAGCAAGCCTTAAATTTTTACATTTACGTTATGTCTATCTATTATTAATTTTAATTTTTCATCACATTTTTCGGGATAAGGTTCTAAATTTTTTTCTATAAAATCAGTAGGATTCTACAATAAATTTTTATTTTCCTTTGGCTTTACTATTTAAGTTTCCCACTAAACTTTCTTTTATTTTTTATCCCATTCTAAATATTCTTCTTCAACTTCTAAGTCAACTCCTAATTTATAAATAGGAAATTAATTAAAAATTTTTTTATATTTTATTTAAATAATTGTTATTTTTACCTAAATGGTGATACAAAGCTGCTCTCATTTCTTAAAATTTAATGCATGGATTACCATATAACTTAATGGCACCAGAACCTTCATCAAAGGTAATTTTATTATGTTTTTCAGTCAAATTTTTAGCCTATAATACTAATAAAGGAGTTTCAGTTACTTCAACTTATTTTAACTTAATAATTTTTTATTTAGCATAATCTATTTTTCCATTTGCACTTTTAATTTCCACATAGTAATCATATTCTTCACAGTCTTTAAGAGATAAACCAGTATATTATTAAAATTTACCAGTTTTGTGGTTGTAATCTTTGAATATTATAAAAGGTTTTTATTTTTTAGCATCATAAAAATTTTTTCTGTTTTTGTTTGAATAGTATCCGAAAAAATCAAAATCACAGTTATTATCGAAAGACAATACCGCCCCATTTTAATGGTAAGCCCAATTAGCTATAGTGTCTTTTACATCTTCTAAACAATTATATACTTTTACTCCTTTTAAAATAAAATAATTTTTTAATTTACAGAGAAAAATACAAAATCAACTTAATAAATATATAAAATACATTTTTTTCATTTATTTTAATAATTTTTTTAAATTACCATATTTAGCTCCTTATTCTCTAAAAATTTCGCCAAGAATTTCTCCAGTGGCAACAATAAAATTTCCATCGCCATTTAATATTTAACTTTCTTTTTTATTTTTCCAATTATTTAAATCTTGTTTTGTTTTTTTAATTCCATCCATAAAACAAACCAATTTTTTTCTCTTTTCCCCACAAAGAGAATCCAAAAATTCCTAAACATCTTTTCTAACTTTTTAAATATCCCAAGCCCCTCTCTGTTAATTTTTACTAAAATTCATGAATTTTTTGCTAAAAGAATATAAATTCATCATAACATATTCGAAATCAGAACTTTCTTTACCTTTTTTTTTAATATTATTATCATTAATTATACTTTAATCTAATACTTATTCTTATTTTTATTCTTATACTTATACTTATACTTATTTTTTATCTTATGTTTATTATTATACTTATTTTTAATCTTATGTTTATTGTTATACTTATTTTTATTTTTATATTTATTTTTATTTTTAATCTACTTATTATTATTATTTTTAATCCTCAATTTACATATTATTATCTTTATCTTAATTTTATATTTTTTATTATGTATCATTTTTTTCTAAATTCTAGGGACTTTATATTTTAGGCAATACTTATGGCATTTCCTAATTTTTAATAACATTTTCCTAAGTATTTTCTTATTCTTAATTTTATTAATTCTGTAATTTTTTAAGTTTTTTTTATTATCTTTTTGAAATTGCTTTTGTAACTTAAGGTACTTATTATATCTAATCTTAATTTTTTTACTCAGCTTATTTCTCTTCTTATTCTTCTTTATCAACTTAATTATTCTAATTTTATTAATTTACTTTTTTCTCTTATTTTTTTTATTTCTTCTTGTTTTTTTTGCTTTTATTTTAGCTTTCATTGTTAGTAGTATTTTACTTATCTACTTTATCAACTACGTTTTTTTCTTAGCTTTCTTAATTTCCTTATTTTGTTTTGTTATTTTATTAATTTTATTATGCCTATTTTAGTTTCTCTTTTTCCTATTTCAATTTTTATTTTTTTTCTTACTTTTTACTTTATTTTTAATTGTCTTTTTCGTTGGTCTCTTTTTGATTTTGCTATTTTTTTTGTTTTTCTTATTTTTCTTATTATTCAAGCTATTCATTTGTGGAATGCGCAAATTTACATTTATCATTATTTTTACATAAATTCTTCAAAAAAAACTAACACACAATTTTTGGTTTTTCCAAACTTTTTTATGTTTGTTAATTTTAATTATGTTCCTTTTAATTTTTTTGTTTATCTTTATCATTTTTTTATTCATTTTTATTTTAAGGCTAATCTTTTACAGTACTTTATTATTTTTTTTCATGTAAAAATTTGCATTTATCTCCATTATTACATTTATTTCTTTAAAAATACGCACAAACTTTAGGTGTTTATTTATCTTGATCTTTTACTTATTTATCCTCACTAATTTATTTCATTATTTACTTTTATATTTTATTATTTTTTTATTTTTTAATTATAACAAAATAATAAATTTAACTAAATAAATATACTATTAAAAATGTATACTATAAAAATTGTACAATTTATAGTTCTAATTAAAGTTTAATATAATATTAATATATAGTAGAAAAGTAAATTCATTATTTTTTATAAACTTTTTGAAATATTTTATTAAATTTCATTCTTATTATTATGAATATTCTAATGCTTGATCAATATCAGTTATTATATCTTATATATCTTCTATTCCTACTGACATTCTTATTAAACTACCTGTTATTCCAACAGCTTCTCTTTACTCTTTAGAAACACCTGCATGAGTCATAATGGCTGGAATTTCAGCTAAACCTAATAAAAAAGAAATATTAAATAAATGAATATATTGTACAATATAAATTTAATTATTTAAAAAATTTAAACCAACTAAACTGATATTAAAAAATATCTTTTATTTTATAAAAACTGTTTTTAAATTAAATAAATTATATATATATATTTACTTTCAACTCCTCCCAAAGACTCAGCTAACGTAAAAACTTTTAATTTTTCCATAAATCTTTACCCCTCTCTTAAATCTCCCTTTATTTAGACAGTTATCATTCCTCCATATCCTCGTTGTTATTTTTTAGCAATTTCATGATATGGACTAGATTTAAGTCCACTGTAATATACTTTTTCAACTCTTGGGTCTTTTTCCAAAAAATGAGCTAAACAATAAGCATTATAACAATGTATTTTCATCCTAGCTTCCAAGGATTTTAACCCTCTTAAAGCCAAGTAACTACAAAAAGGGTTCTTTATTTTAAATTATTGTTAATTTTTATTTGAATTTTAAATATTAATTATAAAAA
Organism: Pseudocohnilembus persalinus; assembly: GCA_001447515.1. Taxonomy (NCBI): domain Eukaryota; phylum Ciliophora; class Oligohymenophorea; order Philasterida; family Pseudocohnilembidae; genus Pseudocohnilembus; species Pseudocohnilembus persalinus. The sequence continues at coordinate 113,702 of LDAU01000217.1, forward strand.
GTGTAAAGTATTTAAAGTTATATATTTAATTTTTATCTTAAAATTATTATCAAATCGATTAAATAAATATATGTTAATAATTATTAAAGAAGTAGTTAGTCTTATATCTTAAAATTATTATCATATAAATTTAAAATATATATTAAAAATTTTTATATATGTAAATATATTTTAATCTTAAAATAATTGTCATGTAGATTATATATATTTTTATTAAAAATTTTTATATAAGTAACTAGACTTTTATTTTAAAATTATTAGCTTATCGATTAAATATATTTAATAATAATAATTTACAGAAGAACCTCCATAACTTTTAGCAGCTAAACACATTTATTTATGAATTTCTTCATTATTTGTAACAGTTGCGCCCATAACAACATCTGAATGGCCGCCAACATACTTAGTTAATGAGTGTAAAACTAAATCAGCTCCTAATAATAAAGGATTTTATAAATATGGAGACATAAAAGTGTTGTCTACTACAACCATTATATCTTTATTATAATTGTGGGCAGCGGCACTTAATTCTTTTATATCACAGATTTTTAAAGTTGGATTTGTGGGAGATTCTAACCATAAAATTTTTGTATTTTTTTTAAAAGCTTTTTTCACTTTTTCTAGGTCTGTGGTATCTACATAATCTACTTCGATTTAATGCTTTGGTATCGAATAAGTTTTTAAATATCTGTAAATTAATAATATGTGATTTATAAATTCTATGTTAAATATAAATTAATGAATTCAACAGATTTTTTTTATTATTTACCTAGTAGTTCCGCCATACAAATCATCGCAACATATTATATGGTCTCCAATATCTAAAGTATGTAATACCGCTGCAATAGCAGATAAACCAGAAGAGTAAGTTTTACCGTATTTTCCTATATATTAAATATTAAAAATAAATAGATAAATAAATATATTTATATAAATATATTTATATAAATATATCTATATAAATATATCTATATAAAATTTATAATTCATGAAAAATAATTAATTTTGTATTTATATACATATATTATAATAATTGATTTTGTATTTATATATACATATATTTTATATTTAATACCATGTTCAACGGCGGCCAAGGCATCACTTAAAGCATTACTTGTTGGGTTATTTCCTCTCGCATAATCATATTAGCTTTTCAAAACACCAGGGCCATCTTAGGCAAAAGTACTTGAAAGATAAATAGGAACCTAAATTTTAAAATTTAAGTTTAAATTTTTATTAAACAGATACTATATAGACAAATTAAATATTTTTATTTTTTTTGCATATTTAAAATATAGTAAAAAATTCATAAACATTAATTTAAAACTCAATTATAATTATTTAAAAGGTAGAAATCAAAATTTAAAAGGGAATTTAATTGATTAAAAAAATTAAGTCTAAATTTCTTATCCTTATCATTGTTATTAAATAAATATAAATTTCGATTATCATATAATATATTATTAATTAATTTATTAAATTTTTATATCTTTATATATATTATTTATTAATTATTAATTTTACATTAACAGCTCCGTGTATGGCTTCAGGCTCTTAACCATTGTGAATAGCTCTTGTTGCAAATCCAGGGTTTTCTATAGGTAAATAATCTTTTTACTCAAATTTCGTAAATTGACTGTAATCTTTTGGATTTTTTTTTACTTTCTTAACAATTGTTTCGTATTCAGACATTTGTATATTAAAATCTTTTATTTTTTATTTTTATTTTTAATTTTTATGATATTTTACTTTCATTTGAAATAATTAAATAAAGTATAATGAAATCTGAAATAGTATTTATATATGGTTTCTATTTGTTTATTTGGTATTCATAAATTTTCATATAAAATTTAAAAAATTTGGTCATAACCACTATCTAAAATAAACTAATATTGTAAATCAGAAAATTAAATAATTTTAAAGAAAAAATATAAATTTTTTTTGGTAAAATATAAAAATGTGTTTAAATGAAGCATAGATGTGTATATAATTTTAAAATCTTCCAAAATCGATAAAATGTTTACTAATTATAAAACATAATATTTTATAAAATTAAATTTACTTTAAATACACTAGATAATAATTAATTATCAAATCTAGAATTTTATTAATTTTCTTTATAATTGAATTTCTAGCTAACTTTTAAAAAATTGTTCTTTTAGTGTTAAAACGTTTCAACTTTAAAAAATATAAAATTTCTATAAAATTATTATCATTTCTATAATAAAGAGTATCTAATTGATGGGTGTTAAAAATTAATATAATAATTTCTATATTTCCTATAATTACATAATAATATACACGTAATAGATGAAAAATATTAAATTATATAACTTTATAATATTGCTAAAATTTAGATAGTAATTTTTTTATATTTATAAAATAATAAATTATTCAATTTCTTTGTTTAATTTACAATAAATTATTCCAATATTTTATTCCTTATTTATTAACAATAATTGTTTGAATTTATTCTAAAATTTATTATTTATCCATATTACATAACATTATTTAAAATTACAAAAAAGTGAAAAATTCATGTTTTTCAAAGTAAAGTGGGAAATTTCTTTTTATTTATTTGCTATCGAAAATGTCATCAATATACTAGCATGTTAGTATAATTAATGTAGATCTTAATACCTTTTAAGATTTTAGTTAATTTTTCATATTATATCCTAAATTAAACGCTGCTTTAAAAGTTGTATTCAAAACTAATTAAACTTGAGGCTTAAATAAATAAATAATTAATATATTTGTATATTTGTATATCATATTTTAACAAATAAATTTAGATATTTATAAATTAATTACTTTTAATTCTGTTTTATAATCTTTTTCTTTAATGTCTTCTGTAAATATTTTTTTTACAGAAGAACTTTTGACGGTTTCTTCCAAATCCATACCATAATAAAATAATTAAAATTTTTTAAACCATTTTTCAATATCATTATTTATTGTATTTAAAATACTGGTATAACTTTCTGAACCACAAAACTCGTCAAATTTTTCTAAATTAAATATATTTATTTTTTTTTCAAGAGAATGTTTTATTTGTTTTGCGAAAAATATTAACAATTTTGAAAATAGATAATTTAAAAGTGCTCTGCTGCTTGGGCCTAACTGTATTTCTTCTGTTTCATTCACAGCCTCTGCAAACATATTGTATTTTCCAATTTCAAAATAGTACATTTCCGTTTAATGTTCTACACCTTGTTTAAATTTTAATATATCCATTTCCATAGTTTTCTTTACACTTAAATAAAAATAAAAATTTAATATTATGTATTTAACAACAATTATTCAATGATAATCAATATTATTAAAAAAAAAAAACAACAGTTTTAAATTTTCACCTGTTCAAAAATTCATTTCTAGCACTAATTTTATTTGAACTCCCCTATTTTCCAATATGATCATTAGAGCCAAATTTATTTTTTTCATTACTCTATATAGAATTATCATAAATATTAATTATTAATTTAAATTTTCAATTCATAATTAATAAATTAAATAAATAATTACTTTTAAATTGCTTGATTTTTTTTAATGTGAAGGATAATTTATTTTTTTATTATTATTATTTGTACTATAACTATTATTATTATATGACCCTTGCCTTGGGAAACTTGGTTTATATAATTATGTTTTAATTATTTCTACATTTTCTACTAATAAATGAACTTCGCTATTTATTATGTCCAAACCATCATCAAATGGATCACTTTTTCTTTAATTTTAATATCTTTCTTCATTAGATAAGTCTAATTCTTTTTATTGTTATTCTTCAGCTTCTAAATAATCTTCATCGTCATCATCTTCGTCTTCTTCTTCTGAAGTTCCATGTTCACTTTTATTTGTAAACATAGTATTTTTTACAGTTCCCACTAAAAGTTTTTTAAAGATAAATTTTATAAATTTTAAACATTAATTGCAGTATAATTAATTAAATTCATTATATTTTTTTATTATAAAATTTTACGTGTTTCAATTTTTTTATAAAGAGTTTATGTTTCTCTTCTTTCTTCTTCTTCGATAATTAACTCAAATACTTTTTGACCATATAGCTATTCAAATGTAATTCTTTTATTGGGATTCATAATAAATATATTTTTAAATAACTCTCTTAGCTCTTCTGAAGCTTTTTCCTTTTACCATTTTTTTGATAGCTATTTATTTATATCAAAATATGGATGAGACTTTTCTTCAATTTCAGCTAAAAGACTCAGCTTATTTTTAATATGAAATAATAAAAACGAATAATTATTTATAAATAATTTTGCTAGTACCTTATTTTTAAATGGAAAATCTCTAAAAACCATAAAATAAAATATAACTCCCAAACTCCATAAATCAGCTTTATAATTATGAGGTTTATATTTTAAAATTTCTGGTGCCACTATAAAAAAATTAAAAATTAATATTTTTTTTTTTATTATTTTTACTTAATTTAAGTTAAATAATTAATTAATACTAAAATAACTAGTTCCACAATATGTCGAGCCCATTGAACTTGGTTTTGAAAGACCAAAATCCGCAATTTTAAATATCCCATCCTTTATAAATATGTTATCAGGCTTTAAATCTCGGTGTAAAAATTGTTTTTCACTTAAAAATTATAAAATTTAATGTTTATTTCATTTTTTCAAATATTAATTTCTTTTTATATATAATATAATTTAAAGAATAATAAAATTTCATATAAAAAAAACTTTTTTTACTGAATTGATCTAAAACCTCTTAAAATTTGTGCGAAAATTTTATAACAATCTTAATTTGATGGTTTTTTTTCTATTACATATTAAAATAGCGTCCCTAGTTATAAAAAAAATATATAATACCTGTTTATAATCTATATTTTTTCATTATTCATATAAAATTCTTTTTTTTGATTTTTAGATAAAATGCAAAATCGATTTTATTTATAAAGTTATTATAAACATTTTAATATATTTTTATTTATTGATTTTACCTTCATTACAAAATTCCATAACTATATATAAAAACTCTTTATCTTAAAATGTGTCATGTAATTTAACTATATACTAAGAGTTTAATTCTTTCATAATTTTAATTTCATTATCAACATATTATTCCAATTTTTTTCTTTTCACTAATTCCTTTTCAATTAATTTTATTGCGTATATGCTATTTTATTTTGAAGCCTTATAAACCTCGCCAAATGAACCTTTACCTAAAACGGATAAAAATTAATATCCATTCACTATTTTTTTATTAAATTGTTCCGCATGCTAGGCCTATTTTCTCATTTTTATTTAAAAATATTATATTTTATTTAATTATTTATGTTCTAATAAAAATAAATTAAATAATTATTTTCTTTTAGAATTTTTATTTTAACAATTAATTTCTTCGTTTATCATCTTTATGTCGTAAACCTTAACAATGAAGAAAATTTGTATAATATAAATATTATTGAAAAATTAATTATATTATAATTTAAAATATGAACAGTAACTATCAAATTTTATTTTTCATAAATATAAAAATAAAATGACTTTTTTTTATTATTAAGTATTTAATAAAATTATAGTTTATTATAATTTTAAAATAATTTTGTTCAAAAATGATTAATTTTAATGCAACTTTAGAATTTTTTACTGTAAAAATAAAAACAATTTTAGTTTGAATAATTTTTATTTTATACTTTTAATTTTGTAATAAAAATTAAATATTAATTATGATCCTTATTGAAATTTATATATTTTGTATTTATTTTATTATTTTTATTAGAAAAGTAATAGACTGCTATAATGATTCATAAGAAAGAAATAAAAACGTTTTACATTCCTATTCTAAATGATAATTGTAAATTTTGATAAAATTATATGTTATTTAAAAATATAAATTAAACTATATAATAACCACATATAAAATTATTAATTTTATATGATTATTAAAATAATATTTCTAATTTTAGTTGAAAGATTTAAGGTTGTAATTACTTAAAGTAACTTGGTAAGATTTATAAATAAAAAAAAAACTTAACTCAAATGAGGTTATATTTTTTTTTTACCTACTCAAAACTATTTATAAAAATATGGTAGTTATTTTTTTATCTTAAAACCAAATAAAGATTAAAAAAATGCATACTATATATCACCAGTCTAATTATATAAAAATTAATTTTAATTTCTTATAGTTTTGAATTAAAAATGTATTTAAAAGAGCTTTAAATATCCTAATAAATTTATTATTATTTACACTATGTTTTCATTTATTCAAAAATAATACTCGAAATTAATATAAAATATACTTATTTCAGTAATTCAAAAGAGAATTTATATAATATATGTTTAATAATTAAATAGTATAATAAACTTTAATAGAGAAAGTATTTATTTTTACCAATTAAAACATTCATTTAAATTTAGCATTAAATAAAAATATAATAATCACAAAAAATTAGTAAATAAAAATAAAAAACACACTTGAAAAATATTTACATATATAAATAATGGAATAATTAGAGTTATAATAAAATCCATCAAAAAAATATATTAAAGTGATTAGTCCTTATTAGTAAGATACTATATGCAATGAAGACATATAAAAATTTGAAGATTTTATCAAATAAGTAAGAGAAAAAATGAGTAATTTTTATATAATTAAATTTTATATTAGATTAGAAATTTATCAAAAAAAAAATTAAAAATAAATATTAATTTTTTTTAATTTAGATATATCGATTAAGTATATTATAAATGAAAAATTTAAAGTTATAGAAGACGTAAACGAATTGAAAAAACAAGAAATTATTTATGTTTTAGAAGTAAATTATATTTAAAATGAATAATTAATTATATTTTATTTACTATAAGTTTTTATTTACTATAAATTTTATTTATTGCTAGTATTTTTATATAATTAATATTTATAATATTCATTTCAATATTTAAAATTAGTAGATTGGCTAAATATTAAAAATAAAAAGGATAAATTTATAAGGTCACTATAATAATAATGTTTTATTTTTTTATAATATTTTTTACATTTTATAGACACAAGAATAAATGGAAAAGCTAGGGAATTTTTAAAATGCATAATAACTAAATCATTATTTTAAAGTTTTGTAGGCTCAAAATAATAAATGCAAAATTTTATTCACAGGGCCTTGCTATGCTGGGAAAACTAGTATTATTAAACGTTATATAAAAAATATTTACCAATAAAATTACGAGTAAACGTATATAGAAAAATATACTAAAAATGCTATATATAAAGGAAAAACTTATAATATGGAGATAATTGATACATATGGTAACATATAAAATTACTCCTAAAATATTATATAACTCTAATTAATATTTAGTTTTTTATAAAGTTTAAGAAAAATATTTATAAATTTAATATATATTTTTATTCTTTGGATAGGGTAATATGACTCAATTGAAGATGAATTGGATCAAACTGATGTCATATGCTATGTTTATTCAATAAATGATTACAAAGAAAGTCTAGATTAATTAATATAATTATTAGAAATTTTAAATGAAAATTTTAGATAAAAATCTGCAGCTCCAATTTTAGTACTCGTTGGAAATAAAAGTGATTTGGGAAAATAGAGATAGGTATCTAAAAATTTTATGAAATAAAATGCAAAAGAACTTGAAGGGTTATTTTAAGAAGTTTCAGCCAAAAACAATTTAAATATAGAGAAATTATTTACTAGAATATTAAGAAATTTTTAAAAAAGGATGAAATTCCTTAAAAGTCCTAATTTATTAAAATTTATTGAACAATATAAAAAGAAAAACAAAAATAGCAATTATATAAATTTAAATTAAAATTCAGTAAAATCTATAAATTCTTTGAAATATGACATAAATTCTTAAATAAGACAGTAAAAAAAACTTGAAAACAGGGATTAAAATAATTATCAACAAATTTTAAATATATTTCCTTGTTTAAGCGTGTGCAAACATTAAGAGATACCTAAAAGTAATTTTTCAAGCAGTAAAAAATCACAAGGGCAAATAAATAATAAAAATTAAAAAAAATATGATTCTAATGATTCAAATGAATCGTATAATTCATCTAATATATAATAAAGACCAACTTGGGATTTATCTGTTTAAGTTCCAGGTCATTAAGAAAAAATCTCATATTTATATTCTTAATAATAACATAAAAGTGAAGAATTTGAAAATAATTAGGAAATTGAAAACGAAAATTAAAGCAATGTTGATATTAATAATAATATTGAGTACAATAAATTAATTGAACGATTTGAAAAAAGAAAAAATACTAATTAATAATTTCAAGAGTCCAATTCCTATTATTTAAATCAAGAAAAAAACAAATATAATGCTAGAAATAAATAGAGTTATTATTAACAATAAAAATTTAATTAAAATAGTAATTTACCTTCATAATCCAGTTCTAGGGCTCTTTCTGAATTAAGTGGATAATCATTAAATTTTTAATAATAATTTATTAGAGATAATTAGGATATAATAATAGATAAATTTTTCGATTCCTAATATATATAACCAGATTAAATGAAAAGTTAAATAAAATAATAAAACAAGTAGAATTAAAATTAAATAAATATAAAAAAAAAAAGCGGGTGTATAATATTTTGAGGACTAATATATATAAAATAAATGTATATAATATTTTTATTAATCATTATAAAATTAAAATATAATAAAAAAGTTTTTAATATAAAAATTATAATTTTTTTTTTTATGTATATATAAATTAATTTGGTTCTATATTATAATATATATATAATTTCATAGATTTTTCAATTACAATTTTGTTAAAAAATTGATTTTTGATATGGTTTAATAATTATTTCTTTTTTGAATTTTTTTTCACTTTTACTAAATAATTAACTTTATTATTTACTTTTATTGAGTAACATAGTACTGTGATTAAACTTGTTTCTCATTATTTTTTAAATTTAAAAATTATTAACTTTCTTATTATTATTATCAATATTATTTTCTTATTAAAATTTTATTTAATTACTATACAGAGCTAAAGTGTCACTATTTTCAACTTACTTTTAAGTCATATTAAAATCCATACTAACAGGTTTTTGTCTAAAACCCTATTAATTAGTCTTATACATATAATGTTAATTCTGGTTTTTTTAATTTAAAAATTGAGACTTACTTAAATTTTTAACTTCCAAATTTCCTTAATTTTATTTTTCCTATATAAGATCTTTGTTAGAAACATTTGGAAATTTTTAACTTTATGATAACTATTTTGGCATAATTGTTTATAAATTTTCGTAAGAATTTTGTCTTTTTACCTAATTTAGTTGTCTTTTTAACTAAGAATAAAAAGTACTAACATTTTGTGAATGTTTTTAGTTTATAATTGAATTATTCGTGAAATAATCTGTCTCATTTTAAAAATTAGTAGAATAGCTTTGTTATTTCGTTTTAACTTTTCTTTTATTAACATGAAAGACTTTTTATTTTTAAATTTCATCATTATTTTTTAAAACACTCGAATTTTAACTTTTTTCTTCTACTTTAAAAAAACCATTTTTTTCATTTTAATCACTTTATTATATTTAATTTTACTTTTAATCATCCTAAATTCGAAAAAATTAGTAGATTTGATCATCTGATCTAGGTGATTAATTCTAACTCTAAATTTTCCTTTAAACCTATTTTTCATCTTTTTTTTCATAACTATTTAAAGATTTTTTTTTCAAAAAATAAGACGATTTATTTTCTAATATATTATTATCTTTATCATTCAAATATTTTTAATATTTAGTATTCTTATTTTTATTGGGACTATAGTACTATGTAAATTATTATTTTTAATTATTCATTTAAACATCTTTTCTAGGTTAAGAAAAATTTTTTTTTGTATCCATTGTAAAATAAGATGCCGGAAATTGTTCCATAATTTTATTTTGTTATTCTTAAGACTTTTATACTTATACCTATAAATTAAATTTTTCATATAAGTTTTAATTAAATTTTTTAATTAGTTTATTATTTTTACCAACCCATGTTTATAGGCCACATTATGAAGTGTAAATTTTAAGTTTTTATAATTTTCTTTTTTTTATTATTCTTATTATTTCTATTCTTATTATTTAATAATCTCTAATTGTTTTTACATCAATTTTTAATTTTAAAATTACTTTTAATCACTAAAATTATCTTAAACATAATTTTTTATAGCTGAATAATAAGAAAATTATATATTACTTTGTTAATTTTATTATTTTTTATTAAAATGCATATCATCTTAATATTAATTCTATTTATAAAGGCTATTATTCATACTTTAATAAGTAGGACTTACCTACTAGGAGGATTTGTAAAAATTTAAACTAGATGCCAAATTAGCAAAATTTATTTCATGTTATTAATAATATTTTTCAGTTTAAATAATACCATCTTGAGTACCTGAATACGATTATTCTAACCATTTTGTTGGACTCATGCTATTTTAACTAGAAAAATTATTTTTATAATTATTGTTATTTTATGAATTTATTAAAGATTTTCCACACACGTTAGTTATTTTCTTCTTACCCTAGTTAAATCTAGTTAAATAAAAATTTTTTTATTACTAGTTTTATTCTTGATCTTAATCTATATTTATTTTTTGTATTTAATTATCTATCTGATTTTGAATTACAAATTTTGAGGATTTTAGTTTCTTTTTTAAAGTATTAAAATATTAATAAATAAATATTTATTTTTTATTTATAATTTACATTTAAGTGTCTTTTTTCCCATTATATTGATATGTTAGAATCGTTTTTAAATAATGTAAAAGCATCTTTACCTTACTCATATATTTTTAAAAAATTAATTAAATCAATGGCATTTAATTCGTAAACCTCTGCTGTGGTTTTTACTTCAGCCTGTACAAATAAAATATAATGTTAAATTTATTATTTTTGAATTATGTATATAATATATAAAAAATCTATTTATTATAAAATTACTTGCATTAACCTTTTTTACATTTCATTTAAATATTCATATTCACCAAAAAAACAATTGGGTCCTTTTAAAACTATTCTTTATCTTACATTTTATCCCTTTTTTAATTTTTATTATTCTCCCCAATTTAATATGTGAGGTTAATTCGAACTCATAAAATTAATGTCAGTATCTAATTTTCCAAATTTTTTGTTACTTTAATCATTTGTATTTTCAAGTTCCTAAAAATCAATAATCTATGAAATTTCTATTTCTCCAGATTTTATAAAATATATCTTATTATTTAGCTATTATCCATCCGTATAGAATATGTAATTTTATTTGCAAAGTTTACTATCAAGTCCATGCAAAAATGACTCCAATATAGATCTTTGAATCCCTTTGAAAAAATCAAATTGCTCGAAAAATTGATATCTTTTAAAAACAGTCTTATCTAAAATATATGTTAATATAAAATTTATATTAAACATTTTTTATTGGAATTTTTAAATTTAATTTTACAATAAACTGATTTTATTATACTATCAAACCCTTCTCTAGACAAAACCATTACACAACTGTCTTCTTGACAAACCATCGTAGCTGTTCTATATCATAAATAAAAAATAAATATATTTCAATTAATAAATAAGAAAATCGAATTGATATATTAAAATAATTTTTTAATGGAAAATATATTCATAAAAATAAATTTTTAAAGGAAAATATATAAATTAAAAAATTCTTTTCAATATAATATTTTTAATATAAATTTTTTAAATTTCAAATAAACTATAAATAAATTAAATAAAAAGGAATTTTAAAATTGTCAAATATAATTTATAAAACAGTTTATTTATACATATTAGCTTTTTTTTTAAATATTTACCTTTTTTCATTGTGTACTAAAGCTAATTCTCCGAAATTTTAACCTGGGAGGTAAGTCCAAACATGTTAATACCCTTTAAATTTTTTTAGTATGCATTTTTCTTAACTTGATAAATTGTTATAAGAAATTTCCATTGAGTTTGTTTGAATAGAATTGATTTAATCTAAACTCTATTTTGAGTAAATTTCCTCATTCCTAATTTTTTAATTTATTATATAATAATTATTAAAATAAAAATTATAATAAATAAGTATATAAGTTTTTATATATTAAATTACTATTCATCTTTAGAATTGTAATCATCTGTATTTTATTTAATCAGTGTCATTATTTTTCCTTTTATAACTATAAAATATTCTTTTCCATAGTCGCCCTAATTAAAAATTACTTCATTTTTTTTATATATACGCAAGCTCAAATATCTGCATAATTAAAATAACTAATTTTAATTTCCTATAAATAAAAAATAAATTTTCATTTAAAATTTAATAAAATAAATCTTAAAATCATAATTTTAGTTTTTGGCATACTTGAAATATAAAATTCTGAATTTTATAAACAATATTAGGTATATATTTTTTAAACTTAATAATAAAAATGTATTTTATTGAAATAATTTTTATATTATTATTAGGCAAAAATAAAAAAATAAACATTTTTTTTGCCAAAATTATACTAATAAAATACTTTTAATTTTAGATTTATTCAAAAAAAAGAAATTATTCATTAAAAAAACATTTAAAATATTTTAAAAAATTCGATATAATTTGCATAATTTTTTTTTTGGAGAAAAAAGCTATGTTAGAAATTCTTGTTAACAAATTTAATTTTTACTTATTAATTAATTTTCGTTATTTTTAAAAAATGGTAGCCCTTCAATAGTTTTAGTTAAAAATTTCACTTAGCTTTAGGTTTTTATTGGTTTTTTTAATATTAGTAAAACTGCCTTTTATTATAAATATAATCATTATAAATTATAATAAATTCTAAACAATTTTATTTATATTATAATTTAGGTATATAATAAGCGTATAATAAAATTAATAAATTATAATACATTAAAAATAATAATTAAATTACATTCTAATCCTCTTCATTAATTAAGCTTACATTTTTTTTAAGTAGAAATTCTTAATCATTTATTTTTTATTCCATATCTTAAATAATACTCTAATCTATAAAATCATTAATGCACTGTTCATCATTTTAAGTAATTTACATTTATTCAGAATTTATATTTTATTCATTTTCTTATTAATTTTAATCTTTTTTGTTTTTTCTTAATTTATTAAATTTCTAAATAACTAAGTTCAATTTCTATTTTTTTCTATTTTCATATATTTATTTTAATCTGAACTCTCTTTCCTCTTCATCTATTGGTTCAAATTAATCATTTCCTGTTTATTAATTTTTATTATTCAGAGGTTTTGATAAGCTTTAACTGGTTCTTTAAATAGATATTTTTTTTGATTACCTGCAAAAAAAAAAATAAACAAAAAATATTTATTGTATTAGATTAATTATAATTTACATGTGTCAATATATTTTTATTAATTTTTGTCAAAAATTTTTTATTATTTTATCTATAAATTTCTACTATTCTTTGCAATGTTTATTTTTGTATTAATATTTTTGTATTTTGAAAATACTTAATTTTTTTTTTTTTTTTTATACTTGAAAATGAATTTTTATTTATTATCTAAAGTATTTATAATTAATTATACATTTTTATAATGCTACGTATTAAATTAATGGTTTAATTTTCGATAAATAAAATATTAATACTTGATTAGTAAAATTTTTTTATAAAAATATATATATAATTTATATATAATTTAACTAAAAAAATAATTTTTAGTTAAAATATAGTTAAATTATTAAATAAGTAATTATTTTAATATTTTCAATTCAAAGTTATATATACATATATTATTTTTTAAAACAATAAAAAGAATTCATACATTTTAAGTAATTTATTGAAATGTCCAATTAACATTCTAAATATCATCTGAATGTACATAGTGATATATTTTTTCTAAAAATAAAAACCCCGAAATAATACAAACTGCTGACCTAACTCCCAAATTAGCCAAAATACTAAAAATCAAACCGTATCTTTATTATAGAAAGTTTAAAATTCTTCTTATGATAGCCATAAAAATTCCAATTTATAAAGATATTTCCCAATTCGAAATAAATAAACTCGTAAATAAACTTATAAAACCATAATGAAAGGCAATATATAACTCAGACTCTTCTGTTCTGTAAAAAAAAAAAAAAAATTATTTCAACATATGAAAAGTTATATACTACATAAGTATCTTATATAATTAATATATTTAAAATTTATATACTTATTGTAAATCTATTGTAGAAAAGAGCCCCAAAATATTTCTTCTAATATTGGCCCAGTTATCCAAAATAAAAAAATTAAACTAATCAGTGAATATATATCTTTGTCGAGTGGAAAATTAAACTACTCTGAATTAAACACATTATTTTCGTTAGCTCCAATTTTTAACTATCTTATTCCAAAAAATACAGAAAGTAAAGCAGTAAATATAATAAAATAACAAAAAATACCTAATTTTAAATATTCTAATTAAATTCTAAACAATATAAATTTACTAAATTTAAAAATAAATATAAAATAAAGTCTAAATAATAATAATAAATATAATAAATATTAAATACTTTATATATTAAAATAAATATAATAAAAAATAAATTTTATCTTACCCTTCACCATTTACTCCTTTTACTATTATATATTATCATTAAAAAAATCTCTAAATTATTTACTTTCTAATTTAGCAATTAAAATAGGTAATAATGTCATAGTAAGCCCCTAATACGCTAAAAATCCTAATATAATATTTTAACTATATACCATAAATAAAAGCGTAAATAATACAGGTGATAATATTAACACCTACATATATGCCCTTTTTTATGGGGGTAACCCTAATTTTTCTTACCCTTATAATATTATTTCTTAAGGTATTTATGAATAATTAGGTAATGATATTCGTGTTTAACTTAAGTTTTCAATGTTATTTTCGCTTTAGGAAATTTATTGGTTTTGAATGCTATTTTAGTTTGTTATTATTTAGTTTTGATTTATTTATTTAGTGTTAGAATCATCCATTATTTCATCATGCCCATTATTATTTAAATTGTTACAACTCAGATGATTTAGACTATTATTTATTTGTATTTGTTTTATTTAAGGTGCCTGACTATGATTTTAAGATACCTAATTATTTTATGCTTAATCACCACTTTTTGTAAATTGTTCAATGTTATTTTACTATTAAAATTAAAAAATATAATTTTAGAATTATTTAAATATATAATTATATGTTTTACATTTAGTATTGTTATGACTGGTTTATTATTATCTTAGAATTGAACAGTTTTCTATTTATTTTAATTTAAAATTTTGTTTCCATCTTAATCATCTTATTTTTATTCTTCATATGATGTGCTATTTTCCATATTGTTATTACATATATTATTTTTCATAAAATCAATTTAATATAATATAAAGTATTTCGATTATTTTCTCAGTAATTCGATTTAATTAAGTGTAATATTATTAGTATTTATAATATTTTTTGAATACATTACATTGAATCATCGCCATTCGATAAGAAAAGAATATTAATCAAATAATAGTATATTATTCATATTATATCTATTATATAATAAAATTATAATTTTTATTTTCTAAAAAATAATATAAAAATAAAAATAAAATAAACTATAATTTTTCTAATTAGAAACCATAAAATAATGTTATAGAATATTAATAATTAACAATTTTAAGACAATGATTAGTAAAACTATTTATTACTTAAGGAAAGACCTAGATTAGAAGGTTATTTATATATGCTTAATAAAAGAGCATTTTAAATATGGTCTAAATTTTATTTTTACTTAAATGGGACTTATCTATTAATTTTCAATGATGATCAAAAAAAGAAAATTGAATAAGCAATTTCACTAGATAAAGTTATTATTGATGGAGTTTATGAAAAAGAAAATATGTTTGCTATTACAATAAGAAATACAGTAAAAATATTAAAAATATGCTAATAAAATATATTTACTAATAATAAAATTTTTTTAATTTTTTAATTTAACTTTAACATAAAATTTGATTTATTTACTTTCCAGTAAATAATCATAAGCTTATTTATATCATTTCTTTAAGGAAAATAATGGCGTTCATCCACTTGAATTTGTAGCTTCTTAAAGTTAAGAAGAAATTACAGAATGGAAAAATGTTTTGTAAAAAATGTAGCTAATTATTATAAACGATTAAGATTATAAATAATAATAGTTAAACTATCAAAAAACTTAAAATTCTAATAAAAACTCAAACAATAGTTCATTTTAAGCTCAAAAAAACAATTATTTAATCAATGAATTGATAAATGATGATATAAATAATTAAACTTAATAAGCTGATTTTTCTATAGAAGATATTGAAGAAGTTCCAGAAATTTAATAACAATTGCCAAATATAGTTTTATAAGATAACTAAAAATTAAAATCAAGAATGCCTTCATTAGGAAACTAATAAAATTTCATAAATTAGGGAATTTAAGGATAAAAGATAAATTCTGTTTTAGTTTTTGACTCTTAAAAATAATAGAATAGTTTTTCAAACGGAATTTAATAAAATTAACTTAATAATGGTTATCAATAAAATTATTATAATAATAATAATTAAATGGAGCATTCCAATTAAAGTAGACATAATTTAAATTTATCTAAAAATTTTAACTCTTGTAAAAATGAATTTTTAAATGACCAGATTCCTATTGATGTTTTAAAAAATGTTTAACTTCAAATTTAAAACATAAATTTAAGAGAATTGTAAAACAAATGGGTAGGGGTTAATTAGGACTCAGGAATTCCTTTATATAAATTAGAAACACAGGAACATTTATTTTATAAAATTTAATTAAATCTTGACAGACAATTTGAAGACCTATTTTATATTTTATAGCATGAAAAAAATGAAAAATTTTGGAGAAATTATTTGGTAGATTAAGGTGTTTAAATGAAAATTGACGATTTTAGACAAATTTTATAATCATAAGAAAGATTTTTAAGAATGTTTGATAATATAGAGCTAGCATTTAATAAAAAATAATTTAACCCTTTAAAATCTTCTAACTACATATTTTTTAACACTTATTCAAGGTATTAATAAATATTTTAATCCTAAAAAAACTAAAAAAAATTAGTAATTATAAAAAAAGAAGCACCTTAGTATATAAACGAAAAAGAAAAAATTAAATAATTTCTACTTAAAAACGATTTATAAAATATTCCAAATTTAGCTTAACAATAATATTTTTTCTAACAGTTTAATTTCTTTTATTTGGAATTAGAATAAATTAAAAACTTAAATAATAAATCTCTTATATCTTTAAGTGCTTATTACAAAGTACCAAATCTTAAACACCAGAAAAAATTAAAAAATATAGATTATTTAAGGGCAGTTCAAGAATAGTATATAACTGAAAACCTGTTAAATTTTACCATTTTTAAATATGAAACTGACTAAATTATAAAAAAAATTTCTAAATAACATTTAGAACTGAGTAAAGCGGTTTTAAAATCAATTCCTTAACCAACTTAGTAATTTTAAAATGATGGTATAATAAATTAAATAAATAAAAAAAACGAATAAACTTAAGGTAATTAAAAATTTATATATTAAATAAATAAATTTAATTAATATTATTAGTTATCTTTTATTCTAATTTTTAATTTTTTTTTTACATAATTTATTTTTAAAAAGTTGACAAAAGATTTGTTTCTGGAAAAAAGTTTGATTTAATTCATGATAGGATTATTACAATGGATTAAAAATAAAAATAAATTTTTAATGAATTTTTAATTTAAGTGAGTCATATAAAAGAAACTGATAATTTTAAAGCAAAATTTATTATAGCTTAAAAATTTAATGTATAAAAATCTATTGAATCAATTAATGAATGGTAAGAATGGAGGGAAAGAAACAAGATGGATATTTTAAAATTTGATAAAGATTTTCCTTAATTTGAAGGCATTAATTTTGACAGGTGCATATTTATTTATTTGTTCTGACAATATAAATATGTTATTGTTTATTTAATATATAAAATTTATCATATGTTTACATCATATAAAAATAAATTTTGATATTTAAATTTATATTTATATTTTTATAGGATTATTGGTACTGATAGATTTGGCAGACCAGTTGGTTTTTCACTAACTAGATTTGTCTTTCCCAAAGATGTGAAATATAGACTAGATCAATATATTTAAAGATATGGAGTTTATTTATATAATTTGATGAGAAAAGGAGAAGGAAAATGTGATACATTTTTCGTAATTATGGATGTGGGTAAAATTTCAAATAAAAATGTAGATTTAAGTATAACCAAAGAACAAGTATTTTATATTCAAAAATATTTCCCTGAAACTTTGCATAAAATTTATCTTATACATGCTGATTTCTTTACAAGAATGTTATGGAGTACTGTAAAAATATTTATTGACCAGAAAACTAGAGATAAAGTAAAAAACTCAAATAAAAATTAATTTATTATTGTTATTAAATTTAATTTATAATAGGTTGTAATGATAAAAAGTGATTATGATTTAATTTACAAAGAATTATCAAAAGACTTAGATGATGAAGTTATTCCAGAAGTATACGGGGGGAAAAATAAAATAGATGGATTGGACAATTATGAAAAATGAGAAACAACAATTTAATTATGTAAATAATGAAATCTTTTTAACTAATTATATAATATAAAAAATTTAAAAAATTTGTAAACTCTAAATAATAGTTTGACTAAAGTAATTTTACTTATCTATTTTTCTAATATCATTTATTTTATTTACAACGATTTTATAAATAAAAAGATAATTAATATAATTAAACACATACAATTATCCTATATTATAACTAAAATATACATTAATAATACGAAAATAACTTTTTATAATATATAACATCGAAATTTAAACTCACTATTAAGTACTAATAATCCTAGCCCCCAAATCTTTAAACAACTAATCCAAACCCTAATTATCTTATGCAGACGTCTCATAATAAGGGTATTTTCTTTAAAGTGCCCAGTTATAACCATCTTATTCAGATATCGCTCTATATTTATCTTTTTTATTTCCCACAACATATACAATACAACTTTCATCTATACCATTTTCATGAGCTTCCCTTATCCACATATCTAGTCCGTGCATGGATTCTTTTAATGATATGTCCATAACCTTTATGTATATTAAAAAATATTTAATAATTTTAATTGGCAATAAATTTAAAAATTATAAAATTATTAATATTAGTTTTGATACTTATCCTATTAATTGTATGTATATTTTTTAAATAAATGCTATTTAATTTTTTATTTAGGTTCTTATATTATGATTATAATTGCTTTAACTTTTATATTTAATTTTATACCAGTAAAACTGCATCGGCGTCTCTATAAAATTCATTTCTTACTTCAAAAAATTCAGGATGTCCCGAAAAATCCCAAAAATTAAACTATATTTATTTTTAATCTATATTCATTAATTTTACTTAATAATCAACTGCAATTGTTGAATTATATTTAACATCAAATTTTTTGTGACAAAATTAATTTAAAATTTGGGTTTTCCCCACTCCAGCATCACCTAATAAGATTACTTTAAATCTTTTAGTATCCTTAGGTTGTGGAATATTTATTTTTTTAGGCCTTTCAATCATATTATTTTATATTTTCTTTTCTAATTTTATTAAATAAATTTAATTTATTAAATTCTATTTTTAAATAATGCTATTAAAATATAATATAGTTAATTTTTCTCATTTTTTCAAATCAGAAATTATAGTAACTAATTACTTTTTTTTATATAATTGTTTTATAAATAAATTTCAAATATTTAATAAAATAAAACCAGGAATATTGAATAAACAAAATCTTCTAACCAAACAAAAAATAAAAATTTTTTACAAAAAAAAAAATAGTCTAAAAAAAATCCAAAAACCCATACATATATAATATATATATATAATAAAAAAATATAAACATCATAAAAAAAAATAAAATGGCAAACAAAGCAAAATCTGGATGGGGATTCCAAGGCAAAGACCAAGCAAAATTAGATTTGGGTTAAAAAGTTGAATAAAAAGCGAATATTTGGGAATAAACAAACGAAGACCTTATAATAATTCCCGACATGGACGAGGAAGCAAAAGAAAAAAAGTAATATGAAGTTTCTAAAGTCGATAATTAATCTCATTAAAAGGTGTAAAATTTAAAAGAAGTTGTGGAATTAACTTAAATGACGACTTTACCTTAGGCAGAAGAGGGCGTCGATTTATCTTATTTAATGAGTTAACTTAGACCAGTAGAAGAAATTAGGGAACATGATGAATAATGGGAATTTATAAAATTAAAAACAGATGTGTATGAACTTGTACAAAATATGTATAAAAAACCATAGGTTATTGATAGCAGTTCGGACGAAGAAGAAGAAGAAAATAAAGTATAAAATAGATAGAAATAGCACAATAGAAGATGAATTTCTATAATTATTTATTGTTTATAATATATAATTTATTTTATATCTTTTAAAGTTATGCAAGATTTAATACAAAAGCGATATAAAGTAATTTTATATGGTCTAACTATTATTAATATAAAAATTTAATTTAAGCGTTTTAAATACTTTAATTATGTTAAAAATTATTGAAACCAATTAAAATATAGACATACATTTATAATATATAAAACATAAATAATTAAAATATTAATAAATATAATTTATGATGTTAATAAAAATAAAATTTTTTAAGTTTTCTTATACTAGTAACTTTATAAATAAACGACTTATAATCTTTGTTTCTAAAGAATTAGATAATTTTATTAAATTCTTTAAAATTAATTTAGGGTAATAATATATTAGATTTTACAATCAAAAATAATTTAATTTTCGCAAAAAACCTAAAAATAAAAACATATAGTCCTTATTATAAAAAAACAATAGAAATTTAATTAAAAATATGATAAATAATTTCAGTAAAAATATATATTTTTTCTCAAAATTCAGCAAATAATCTTTAAAGTCATAAGTAAGAGTAAGATATGCTCCTTCTCCAACTGGGGAAGTTCATTTAGGAGGACTAAGAACTGCATTATATAATTATTTATTCGCAAAAAGAAATAAAGGAAAATTTATATTAAGAATAGAAGATACAGATAAAGTATTTTAAAAATATTAAAATAAAAAATATAAAAATATTTAAAAACTATATAAAAATTCATTTATATGTATCATTTATATTTAGACGTATTTTATATATATTAATTTATATTTTATAATAATATTTAATAGAATCGAGAAGTTGATGGGTCAATTTAAAATTTGTTAAATGTAATGAAATGGGCTAATATAAATCACGATGAAGGTGTTTATTTTTTTTAAAATAAATGAATATTATTAATATATTTAATAAAGTATAATATAAATTATAAAATATTTTAATTAGGTCCTACTTTGGAAGGAGATTAAGTGGGAGAATTTGGCCCATATTATTAAAGTTAAAGACTTGATATTTATAAATAATTTGCTTAAAAATTAATAGACTCTGGAGATGCGTATTACTGTTTTTGTTCAGCTGAAAGATTAAAAGAAGTAAGGGAAAATTAATAAAAAAATAAATAAATCACTTAATATGATAAGCATTGTTTAAGTTTGAGTCACGAAGAAATAAAATAAAAATTGCAAAATAATGAAAAATATGTTATAAGATTAAATGTGTCAGATGGAGAAACTAAAATTAATGATTTAGTACACGGAGAAATAGTTTTTGACCATAAACAAGTAAATAATTAAAATTTATATAGTGTATTTTTCTTACATAAATTTATTTTATTAAACATATATTTTTCACATTTTTCTATAACATTAATATTTTAATTTATTTTTTAAAATTTTAATAATTTATATTTGTTAAATTATAATTTTTCTAGGTTGACGATTAAATTTTAATAAAAACTGATGGTTATCCCACTTATCACCTTGCAAATGTGGTTGATGACTATTTAATGAAAATTACTCATGTTATTAGAGGAGAAGAATGGTTGACTTCTACTCCTAAACACGTTCTTATATATGATGCTTTAAATATTAAACCACCTAAATTCGCACATTTACCTCTTTTAGTTAATGTAACAAATACAAAAAAAAATGATAAGCCATTATTTTTTAATTAATATAAAATTTCTTTTTATATTATAAAAATTTTTATATCCATAATTATATTTAATTTAAATAATTAAAAAGCCTAATGGAAAAAAATTGTCTAAAAGACAGTAGGATTAGTCTGTTGATTATTATATATAAAATAAAGTAAAATCTGAGGCATTGATTAATTTTATAGGACTTTTAGGATGGACCCCTATAGCTCACGATAATATAATAGCAGAAAAAGGGACATTAAAAACTTAAGATGAACTCCTATCTTTAGATGATATGGAGGAAATGGTAAAAATAACAATAGATTATAAATTTATAAATTTCATTAGAAAAAAAAATATAATAAAAAAATGTATTTAAATATATTTAACTTACAAAATAAATAGTTTTCCTTGGAAAGAGTAAGAAATAGAAATTCTGTTGTAGATAGAAAAAAATTGTTGGCTTTTAATGGGTATTATTTGAAAACATATTATCACAATCTTTACAAAGATGAATAATTATTTAATGAATTTTATGAAGCTGTTCTAATTTAGTTAAAAGATTTAAAATAAGAGATTAAATTGACCCCAACATAGCATCTAGTTGAAATTTTCAAATTAATTTTAGAAAGAATTTAAATTTACACAGATATTTAAAATTTTAGCTATTTTTGGCAGGCTCCTAAAAATTTTAATGAAACTCAATAAAGAAAATTTTTTAAAGACCAAGCTAAAGCTCAATTTATATTAAGAAACTTTGTAGATTTTTTAAAAAAAGAAGATTTAGAATGGAATAAAGAAAATATTAATAAATAACTTAGTAAAATTTTATTTGCTTCATAAACTACAGATGGTTTGTAATTGAAAAATGAAGATGTTTTTTAATTTTTAAGATTTTTAATATCAGGAGATAAAAACGGACCTCCAGCAGGAGATATTTGCGAAATTATAGGTTAAAAAGAAACCTTGAAAAGAATTTAAAAATGGATAGATTAATGACAGCCTTTTTTATTTTGATTAGTTATATTAAAAATTTTTATAATTATTTATAATAAATATATAAATAACTGTTTTAAAATTATTATGTAGATAAATATAAAAATTAAATAATAAGGAGTTTATTAAGCATAAAATAAATAAAAAATTACATAAAAATGAAATATTCAAAAATCTCTTTCAATTTTTAATCTAATTTCCTATGTATTAAACATACTTAAATATCTATTAAATGACTAAATAAAAAAAATTAAAAAATAATAATTCCAAAACAAATATTACCCAAAAAAAAAAAACACTATACATAATAATAAACATATAAATATATTAATAAAAATATTTGCATAAATGTCTCAAGAATAAACTCAACAAATAATTATATATAATCACTGGATTTCCCAGCCTTCAAGAGCCGTAGTCACCTTATGTAACATTGGAAAAATCCCTTTTTAAGCTTAAAATATCGATATTCTAAAGGGAGAATAATTTAAAAGTAAATTTTCTAAATTAAATCCTGATAAAAAAGTTCCTGCTATGTCTGAGGGAGACTTTATTTTATTTGAATCTCATGCTATAATGAAATATTTATGCGATTCTAGAAACTTACCATAACATTTATACCCTAGAAATAATCCCTAATAACGAGCTAAAATCGATTAAGTAAATTATAAAATAAAAAAAAAGATAATGATTATATATAAAAAATTAAATTATATAAAATATTATTATATAGCTTTTAAATATTTTTATCAATTTTTAAAAAGTTATTATTAAAATTTATTCTTGATTATTTTATTAATTTTTATTCTAATTATTTATTTTTTATATATTTTCTAGTATTTAGATTGGCATCATTTAAATACCAGATTGCATTTAAAAAAAGTAATTTTTGGAACTATGACTGGAAAAGAGCTAGATGTTAAAACTTATACTCCTTAGGTTAAATTAACACTATAGTTTTTTGAAAATTATTGGTTAAAAGATGGGCATTTTATTAACGGATGTAAGGAATATTCTATAGCAGATTTAAGTGCATACTGTGAAATTGTTACTTTAAAATTAATTTAATTTGATATCAGTGAATATCCTAAAATAAATGCTTGGATGAAAAAGATCGAATAAATTAAAGAAATATAAGAATCCCATGCAAGGTTTAATAAATAATTGGAAAAAATGGGAACTAAAACTAAACCTAAACTATGAAATTAAAAATTTTATTTAATATTATATTTATTATTAATTAATATTATTTATTGACTATATAATAATTGTCAGTGTCAAATACAGATTTAAAACTTACGCACTATTTAAAAATTATTTTCCAAATCAACAAAAGAAAGCCAGATAATTTATCATTTTTTCATATTGTTAAAATATAATATTTCCCTAATTAGGCCTACTAAATCATCATTTAAAATTTTTTTTATTATACCTAATAACTATTTATAAAGATTTTATATTTTTTTATTTAGAGATCAATAATTATTGACATTGGTGTATTTTGTTTTTTAATTAAGATCTTTATATTAATTGAACTTAAAATGGTTTAGAAATTTTATGCATAAATTTTCATCTTATATAATAAATTTTAAAAATTTTGAATTCGTAAATTCTATTACTAATATTTAAAAAAATAAATTTTAAAACTATTTTATATATGCTAAATTAATAATATAAATAATTTCAGCTGTATCTGCATACTCAAAAATAAAAATTTTAATATAATTTGCAGTTATTTATCTTTATTAAAGAAATTATTTGCTTCATTAACTCTAAATTACATAAATGATAACATAGTATTAAACCTCTTTGTAAATTTAAAAATTATAAATTAATGTTAGGATGTTTATTAAAGGAGTGGTCAAAATAAAATCCATTTTTCAAGTTTTTTTAATATATTATGTAGTTTAAAGTGCTGTCTAAAAATAAATATTACATCAAAAAAAGCTAAAATTTAATAACATTAATTTTATTTGTTTTAATTTTTATATATATATTCAGTATTTTACAATAAATTTAAATAATATATTAAAATACTATACATTTTGGTTTCGATCATTTTCAAAATCTTTTAAAAAATTTGTAAAAATAAAGTTAGAAAATTGAAATTTTATAATTTTTTTTAAGAAATTTAAAAAACTAATTAAATTGACAACAATAACGTTAAAAATTTTTATTTATTACTCTATTTTTAATTAATAAATAGAAAAAATTATAAATAAAAAATAAAATAGAGTTAAACAAAATAAAATTAAAGTTTGGTAAAGAAAAATTAAAAAGTCATTAATTAAATATAAATATTTTTTATTAGTAAACTAAAATTTTAAAATTTTTTCTTTGTTATTTATAATAAAAAAATGAAACATTAAGTAATTACCATATAATTGTATATTGGTAAATTTGTCTTTCTTAAATAATTTTTCAAACTATAATAATATTATT
>LDAU01000211.1:0-85181 GCA_001447515.1 Pseudocohnilembus persalinus
TTTCATTTGTTATATAAGTACTTACTCTGTTTCTTTATTTTCGCATTTTAAATTAATTTGGTACATTATGAGTGTATTAATAAGAGTAAACCATGCCTTATTTATTTTTATCCGTATAAGATTTTTTTTAAATTTAATTTCCCAAAGAACCTTATAAATTTTTTTCAGATTGTTCCATTTATTCCATTTCTTCATGAACATCATTCAATGAATTTTATTATTTTTGGTTATATAATTGATAATAATAATTTTCACAGTCATTAGAGAATTAAGAATCATCATCCTCACTACCACTTATAACAGAATCCTAAGATAAATCTTCATCTGTGCTTATATCGAAATCTATTTTTTGCTTATTCAGTGTCATTTATATATCTTTTATGTATATCCTCAATTTAGGTTCTAATAAGATTAACTTCCTTTTTGATTTATAATATAATAAGTTAGTTTATATAATTTATTAAGTAAATTTTAAAATTATATTTTTTTCTTCACACTATTATTAATTTAAATAAAACAAATTTTATTAATTATAATAGAGAAATTTATAACCTTGCATCTTTCAAGCTTTTTAAGAAATCTATTTAACTAGTGTTTTAAAACTTTCTTTTTCTTATAAATTTAATTTATTCCTAATTATTTTAATTTCTTTTTTAAGGTATAGAATAATTATTTCTATCAATTATGTTTTATTTATTGGGTCTGTAATTACAAATCCCACAACCAGCTTCATAGTGTAATTTTGAGCTACATATGTAACATTCTTTATCAAAAAATTTAGTAGACCCCTAAAATTTTAGTTGATCAACAATCATTTAAAACTTTTCTAAATCTTATTGTGACTCTCTTATTATAAAATAAAATTTAAAAATATAAGGTATTATTATTTAAAGGAATATGAGTTTACTTTATAATTTAAAGAAACTCACTTCTTTTAACAACTAGAGCGGTTGAAAAGGAATTTTAGCAACTTCTAGCAGAATAATATGGTACATAATTTGTAAAAAATTAATGCAGCCCAAAAATATTACCAGCGCTAATAACTTACAAAGAACTTTATTATTCACCAGTATCTTGATATAACTCAACTTTTTATTAATAATAATTTAAATAAATTTAGTTTATTGAATAACTTTTATAATAATAACATAACTCTACTTTTATTATTAATAATTTATATAAATTTAATTTATTGAATAACTTTTATAATAATAACAACATATATTATTAATTCAAAAGCTTAATAAAAAATATTATTCAAATAATTTAAATTTTACTTTAACCTTCGACCAATAAGTATAACTTAGATTCTTCTTAAATATTTCTTTAAAATATTATTTGATTTGGCATAAAGTATTCTTCTAAATTTAAAAAGTTTCATATAAAATAGAAAATACAAATCATAATTTTTTTTTAATTTATTTGTTTATATTACCTTAAACAACCATAATAAGTTGTTGCATAACTTTTTGGCTAAATAAATTATTCATAATTTTAAATTTTTAAATCTACTCCTTATATCTTTCTTTTTGTATCATTTCTTATAAGTCTTAAGGAAAATTACTGGTTAATTAGTCAAATTATATCGATGTTTATTTCTTTAAATGTCCTTCTAAATAAAAATAAACAATAAAAATTAATAAACATTATTATTAGTTATAAATTTATAACTTATTTACAATAAGAATATTTTAGATAGCTATGTAGTTGACTTTATAATTAAGGTGGGAAATCTTTATGCAAATTAAAAAATGAGTTCATAACTTCTTTTTCTTATTTGTAAGCCTTTTTTTGCTGTTCCATTTAATCCATTACCATAGAAACTTAACTTAGAATTTTCGCAAAATAACCTACTGTTACCAATAAGCTTAAAACTGCAAAAACGGTTTCAACATCTGTTTCTCCCTAAGTTCCAATTAGCATAATAGTGGCAATGGACCAATAAAAGCTTTAAATATAACAAGTAAAAGTTGTAGAATCTTGTAAATTTCTTAAATTGATCCAATTTTAGTTATTTTATGATCCATAAATTTATTGAAGTTTTCCACAAAAATAGTATCTATTTCATTTTGAATTAAATTATAAATATTTTTTTAAATTTATTAACTTTTAAATATATAATTTTGTTTTTTTAGCATAGAATTTTTTTTTATTCATAAAAAGTATAAAAGAATTATGTTTAATTAAAAGTTTCAATTAAATTTATTTTAAATTACAAAGTTGCAATTATGTGGCATATAGTTATGGCTTCTAACATTAAATGAAATAAAGTCCAGAAATGCACACTATTTCCATTCAAATTTAACTTTTCTTCTATTTTACTTAAGTTATTAGACAAAGTTTTTATTTTTAGAAAAATAATTAGACTTATGAGTTTGAAAAATATTGTATCATCCAAACAAAAAAAATTTAGTAAGAGAACTGAATGAGGTAATAAATCGTTACTCATATTTTATTATCTGTATCTTTTTATAATTTAGATCCTTATAATATAGTTAAAATTTAATTAAATTATTTTTTACTACTTTTATTAAAAAAAAAATATAATAAAATACTTTTAATAAATCTATAATTTTAATTAATAATAAATAGATTGGATGAATTATAAAATCTTAGCGGAATAGAAACATATTTACTAAATAAAAAAAAAAAATATTAAATGATAATTTTTAAATTTTAAAACTGTTTTTAAAGTAATTTTTGTTTATTAATAACTAATTTGATTCAATACTATCTGATTATATTATTTAAACATTTCATATTTAAAACAATAATTTAAATTAGAATATACTCATCAGAAACCTTACAATACCAAAATATTAAACAATATTTTTTGCTAGTAAACTACTAATTGTTTTGTTTTTATATAAAAATAATAAAACTAAATGCTTTTACATAAAATTATAAAGAAAAGAATATTTTTGTTTTTTAATTAAAGTTATGATAGATTTAAATAAATTATAAAATTATATTATTATAAATAATACCTTGTATGAATCTCAATTCCAAAATCAAAATATGTTGTACTAACCTTTATTACAATACTCACTGTGAAAATTATTAATAATATTAAATTAAAATATCTGAAGAAGGTTTTATGTTAAAAGTCGTAAAATATAAATAGGGTATAAAATAAAACAGCCAGGACTATAAAAATTGACTCAATAACATTAAAGAAAAAATTCGTCCAAAGTTCTCCTGACCTTATTTTAAAACACTTCAAACATTTGGCTAAATATTTATCTATATATTAAAGTAAAATATATTAAAAAGAAAACATATTTTTATCTCCAGGTTTTTATTCAATTTTAGTTATTATACTTCTGTCATTTAATATTTAATATTATTCATTAGTAAGTTTTTTATATTTCCTCGATTAAGTATTATTTAAAGCTTTGGTCATTTATATTTTTATTTAGTTAATTTTATGGATTTCTTTTGCCTATTATATTTTGGATAGTTAAAAAAGAAAATAGACAGATTATATATAAATATTGATTTTATAAAATCTAAATAAATAAAATAATTAAATTACCCATATTAAATAAATATTCTATATTATAATATTTATTAAAAAATAATACATTTTAATTCTTCTAAACAATAGAAATATAAAATATACAGATAAATAAAAATAAAAATAAAAATAACTTTTTTAATTAATTTTCCTAATAATTTATAAGCTGTAAAAGCGTATTTAAATATTTATTAAAAAACATATCTGACCTATCTTTTTTATATTTTGTTAATTTCTTACATATTTAATACTATAAAATATAAAAATATTACTTTTTTTAAAGCCTTATTTATTCCAGTATCAAGAGAAAATCGTTTAAATTTCTCCCATTTGCTTTACAAGTAATCATTATTGTTTGTAGGTGATCCACTATAATACGAATTATTAATTTTAAATTAACTATTTTAACTTTATTATAATGTAAATTTATTTTTTTTGTATTTTTAAGAATGGGAAATTTTCTTTATTTCTTTTGTTTCATCGTAAATATCTGAAATATTTTTGTTTATCTACTGTACTGAATACTATTAACGATTAAAATTATTAAAATTAAATTTTTTGTATACTGTATCTTATAAGTTATAGTATTTTGAAGGACTTCCGTCTAATGACTATTCATTAGAGTTTTAAATTTAAGATATATTTTTAGATCTTATTAAAATTGTATTATTTAATTAAGAATTTTTTGCTAAGTCTTGGAAAGGTAAGTTTCTTATAAGTTTTCTTGAAGATTGTTAATCTATATTTAACTCTAATTAAGAATTTTGATCCATTATTTTTTTAAAAATTCACTTTTTTATAGATTTTTATTTATTTATTTTTTTATTTTTATTTTTTTTAATATTTTTTAAATGTATTAAATTTACTATATTTTCAAAAGCACAAAAAATTGAAACATTCTAACATCACTAAGTTCTATAATTCTTATATTTGCTACAAAATAAGTATTCGTAAAAATATTTTATTTAATTATTTTAATAATTTAAAATATATTGAAACCAATAACACTTACTTAATTTTATAGCTTTATTTATTATTTAAAATTAAAAGCTAATTGAAATCACTATTTTAAATAATTTATTATATTTTTTATAAATTGTAATTTAAAATTTATAAATTTATCAAATTTGCTTTAATAATTTTTAGGTTTTAGAAAATACAACTTATTGTCGTCGATTTTTAATAACTACTGATAAATTAAATAAATTTATAATAACTGTTCGATATATATATATACATAAATAAATATTATAAGAATCTATAAATATAAAGATTAGTCTGATTTAACTTGGCTAAGTAAATTTTTATTAAAATTTATACTAAAATTAAAAGTGTATTCCTAAGAAATAAAGTAAAAGTAAATTCATTTTGTTAGATATATATATATGTGATTTTTTTTCATTAAATATTAACGCTATGATATTTACATATTATTATTTAAATTTATTTAATTAATAAGTATCTTAAAAAATAAGAATTAAAAATAAATTTAAATATAAATTTGTCTATTATAAAATACAATATATTTAAATATCAAGTAATATGCACTATTTATTATACTTTTAAATCAAAATAATTAAATAAATTTAATTAAATTATTATATAAAAATTTGTTAGTGTTATTTTAAACTAAAACAAGTAATATTTTATTCATCATTTTGATATACTGATGCTACTATTAAATATTCTATTGTAAATACTAAAAACTCTATTATTTTTTTAGTTTAGTTACTTTTATTCGACTTTCTATTTTTTTTTTATTCTTAGTATAACATTATTATAATTATCATTGGGAAAATAATACTGAAAAATTTTCATCTATTAAAATTAAATTTTAAACATACAAAATTAAAATAAATAATATTTATAAATATAAATTTTTAACTTATTACTTGATCAAATTGAATAAAAAACTGTTTTTCGTTTTAAATTAATTACTATTGATTATTATTAATAAAATGACTCTAAATATTTTAGACTGATCTATTATCTTAGATTGATAAACCACTATTTATATTATCATTATGATGTTATTGTCCTTCATTATCCATTTTATTAATTATCGTTTTCTAATTTATTTCTAGGAATGTTAAAATATTTAAAATCTTTCTTAGATAATTCTCATTTTTACTACTATATAACTAGCTTTATAATAATTTTTGCGATTCTAATTATTCAGAATTTTTGTGAGATGAAGGCTATTTATTTGAATTCATTAAATGGTGTTTATAGCTATCATTTTTTAAAATTTCTTTTTAAGATTAGAATTTCTGACTTATTTCTAAAAAATTCTTATGATCAAATTTTATTGAATTTTTCAACTTATTCATTAATTTTGGGAATATTATATCCTAATTATATAGTTTAAAAAATATATTTATATTTAATGTAGGTAGGCCTTTCTTTAGGCACATTATTTAAAGACTATTTTTTAGGGCACATATTTTTTTTTATTCATTTTCATATAAAAGACTAGTTTAAAGATTTTTTTAATCCCAATATCATTTTTTTGATCCCATAACTGTTTTTTAAGCTATTTTTTATTTATTTGTAAATACCTATATAATTCTAAAAAACATTTTTTTGGACCCTAAACCATTTTAAGACGACTTTTTATTATATTATATGCATATAATAATGTAAGAATATTATTTTCTAGTCCAAAATAGTTTTTTTTGGGTCCATTTGTTTTCTGATATAATCATATAAAATAATAGTAAATGGGTTATTTTGAACCTAAATTGATTTTTTATGCCCATTAATACTAATATCATATTTTAGACATATTTTATGTTTTTTTTATTTAAAATATTATTTATAATTTTTTATATTTTATAAGAGTAACATTTTTAATTTCAAATAGAAAATAATAGAGAAAAAAAAAAGGTTGGGGATCCTTAAAAAATTAATTCTGGTTAATTGTATGATCATAAGTAAATATGAGATGGCTATACCCTTATATTTACTCTAAAAAACAGATATAGGTATAAAATAATGACTACTCTAATATACTATTAGATGAATAGAATAAAATAAAATTAAATAAAATGGATATTAAAAAACAATTTAGGCCCCAAAAAATGATTTTTATTTGAACTCCAAAAAACCCGTAAACTAATAATTATAATAAAAAAAAATAAGCCCTAAAAAACCATTTTTAAAAAAATGTGCCCTAAAAAACTATATTTGAGTAAAAACTGTCTTTAAAAAATTATGTGCCTAATAAAATGATTCTAAAAATATAAAATCTTTTTTATTTTTATGTTTATTTAGTTTTTGTTATTTAAAAATGAAATTATATTTAAATATTAGTATAATTTATTATGTTTGAAATTTTTGTTAATTTATTAGTAATCTTTATCGAATTTTAAGAGAGAATAAATAATAATTATAATATTGTATATTTAATATTATTTACTTGATCATATGGTTTTTTATCAAATTCAAGAATAGAATTTTTATTTTTTTATCTTTAATTTTCGTATTACAATTCAATGCTCATATTTTTTCTCATTTAAAAATTATTTTATTTTTTAACTTATTTATTGTAAATTTATTTTATATCATTTTCATTTGTTATATAAGTACTTACTCTGTTTCTTTATTTTTTTAATTTAAATTAATTTCGTACGTTGTGAGTATTTTAATAAGATTAAACCATACTTAATTTATTATTATCTAGATATGATTTTTTTTTAATTTAATTTCCCAAAGAACCTTATAAATTGTTTTCAGATTATTCCATTTATTCTGTTTCTTCATAAACATCATTTAATGAATTTTATTATTTTTTGTTATAAAATGGATGCTAAATATTTTCACACTCATTAGAGAATTCTGAATCATCATCTTCACTATCACTTATGATAGAATCCTAAGACAAATCTTCATCTGTGCTGGTATCGAAATCTATTTTTTGTTTATTCAGTGTCATTTATATATCTTTTATGTATATCCTCAATTTAGGTTCTAATAAGATTAACTTCCTTTTTGATTTATAATATAATAAGTTATTTTATATAATTTATTAAATAAGTTATATAATTATATTTATTTTTTTTCACACTATTATTCATTTCAATAAAATAAATTTTATTAAATATAATGGAGAGATTTATTACCTTGCATCTTTCAAGCTTTTTAAGAAATTTATTTAACTTGCGTTTTTAAAATTTCTTTTTCTTATAAATTTAATTTATTCCTAATTATTTTAATTTCTTTTTTAAGGTATAGAATAATTATTTCTATCAATTATGTTTTATTTATTGGGTCTGTAATTACAAATCCCACAATCAGCTTCATAATGTAATTTAGAACTACATATGTAGCATTAATAATCAAAAAATTTAGTAGACCCCTAAAATTTTAGTTGATCAACAATCATTTAAAACTTTTCTAAATCTTCTTGTGACTCTCTTATTATAAAATAAAATTTAAAAATATAAGGTTTTATTTTTAAAAAAAACGATTTTACTTTATTATTTTAAGAAACTCACTTCTTTTAACAACTAGAGCGGTTGAAAAGGAATTCTAGCAACTTCTAGAAGAATAATATGGTTCATAATTTGTAAAAAATTAATGTAGCCCAAAAATATTACCAGCGTTTATAACTTACAAAGAACTCTATTATTCACCAGTATCTTAATATAACTCAACTTTTTATTAATAATAATATTAATAAATTTAATTTACTTAATAACTTACTTTTATAATAATAAATAAAACATATTTTTGATTTATTCAAAAATTTTATAAAAAATCTTATTTATATAATTTAAATTTTACTTTAACCTTCGACCAATAAGTATAACTTAGATTCTTCTTAAATATTTCTTTAAAATATTATTTGATTTGGCATAAAGTATTCTTCTAAATTTAAAAAGTTTCATATAAAATAGAAAATACAAATCATAATTTTGTTTTAATTTATTTGTTTATATTACCTTAAACAACCATAATAAGTTGTTGCATAACTTTTTGGCTAAATAAATTATTCATAATTTTAAATTTTTAAATCTACTCCTTATATCTTTCTTTTTGTATCATTTCTTATAAGTCTTAAGGAAAATTACTGGTTAATTAGTCAAATTATATCGATGTTTATTTCTTTAAATGTCCTTCTAAATAAAAATAAACAATAAAAATTAATAAACATTATTATTAGTTATAAATTTATAACTTATTTACAATAAGAATATTTTAGATAGCTATGTAGTTGACTTTATAATTAAGGTGGGAAATCTTTATGCAAATTAAAAAATGAGTTCATAACTTCTTTTTCTTATTTGTAAGCCTTTTTTTGCTGTTCCATTTAATCCATTACCATAGAAACTTAACTTAGAATTTTCGCAAAATAACCTACTGTTACCAATAAGCTTAAAACTGCAAAAACGGTTTCAACATCTGTTTCTCCCTAAGTTCCAATTAGCATAATAGTGGCAATGGACCAATAAAAGCTTTAAATATAACAAGTAAAAGGCGTAGAATCTTGTAAATTTCTTAAATTGATCCAATTTTAGTTATTTTATGTTCCATAAATTTATTGAAGTTTACCACAAAAATAGTATCTATTTTCATTTTTAAATAAATTATAATAAATAATATTAAACTTATTAATTTTAAGAAAAATATTTTGTTTTTATATTTATTAAGTTAATTATAAATTTTTTTAAATTTATTAAAAGTATAAAAGAATTATGTTTAATTAAAAGCTTCAATTAAATTTATTTTAAATTACAAAGTTGCAATTATGTGACAAATTGTTATGGCTTCTAACATCAAATGAAATAAAGTCCAGAAATGCACACTATTTCCATTCAAATTTAACTTTTCTTCTATTTTACTTAAGTTGTTTGACAAAGTTTTTATTTTTAGAAAAATAATTAGACTTATGAGTTTGAAAAATAATGTATCATCCAAACAAAAAAAATTTAGTAAGAGAACTAAATGAGGCAATAAATCGTTACTCATATTTTATTATCTGTATCTTTTTATAATTTAGATCCTTTTAATAATATTATTAAAATTTAATTAAATTATTTTACACTACTTTTATTAAAAAAAAATAATACAGTAAAATATTTTTAATAAATTTTTGATTTTAATTTATAATCAATAGATTAATAGATTCGATGAATTACAATATGTTAGCAAAATAGAAACATATTTATTAAATGGAAAAAAAAAGGTATTCAATGATAATTTTAAAATTTTAAAACAGTTTTTAAAGTAGTTTTTGTTTATCAATAATTAGTTAACTGTATTCAGCTAAATATGGTTATATTATCGAAGCTTTTAATATTAAAAGCAATAATTTAAATTAAAATATTCTCATCAGAAATATTACAAAACCAAAATATTAAGCAATTTTTGTTGCTAGTAAATACTAGTTGTTTTTTTTATATAAAAATATTAAAACTAAATACTTATATATAAAATAATAAAGAAAAAATATTTTTGTTTTTTAAATAAAGTTATGATAGATTTAAATAAATTTTAAAATCATATTATTATAAATATTACCTAGAATTAACCTCAATTCCAAAATCAAAATATGTTGTACTAACTTTAATTACAATATTCACTGTGAAAATTATTAATAATATTAAATTAAAATATTGAAAGAAGGTTTTATGTTAAAAGTCGTAAAAAATAAATAGGGTATAAAATAAAACAGCCAGAACTATAAAAATCGACTCAATAACATTAAAAAAAAAATTCGTCCAGTGTTCTCCTGATCTTATTTTAAAACACTTTAAGCATTTGGCTAAACATTTATCAATATATTAAAGTAAAATTAATTAAAAAGAGAACATATTTTTATCTCCAGGTTTTTATTGAATTTTAGTTATTATACTTCTATCATTTAATATTTAATATTATTCATTAGTTAATTTTTTATATTTCCTAGATTAAGTATTATTTAATGCTTTAACCATTTGTACTTTTATATAATTAATTTTATGGATTTCTTTTGCCTAATATATTTTAAATAGTTATACAAGCTAATAGTCAGATTATATATATATATTTCTTAAAATCTAAATATTAGAATAATTAAAATACCCATATTATTAACAAATATTCTTAATTTTAATAATTATTATTAAAATATAAAATAATACATTAAATATAAAAAAATAAAATATACAACTTAATTAATTTAAATAAAATAGCATTTTTAATAAAATTCCCAAATAATATATATGCTTTTAAAATATATTAAAATATTAATAAAATAAAATATGGATACTGTAATTTTTATATTATATTAATTTCTAACATGTATAATAATTTTTCAAATATAAAAATATTACTTTTTTTAATGCTTTATTTATTCCAGTATCAAGAGAAAATTGTTTGAATTTCTCCCACTTATTTTAATAATAATCATTATTTGCTATGGGTGATCCACTATAATAAGAATTATTTATTTTAAATTGACTAATTTAACTTTATTATGATGTAAATTTATTTTTTCTGTATTTTTAAGAAAGGGAAATTTTCCTTATTTCATTTGTTCCATCGCAGATATCTAGACTATTTTTGTTAGTCTACTGTACTGATTGCTATTAACGATTAATATTATTAAAATTAAATTTTTTCTATTATGCTTCTTATAAATTATAGTATATTGAAGGGCTCCCGTCTTATGATAATTCATTTGAGTTTTATATTTAGGATAAATTTTTAGATCTCAATAAAGTTGTATTATTTAATTATGAATTCTTGGATAAGTTTGGGTAAAGTACACTTTACATAAGTTTTCTTGCAGATTGTTAATCTATATTCAATTCTAATTATGAATTTTGATCCATTTTTATTTTGAAAATTAATCTTTTTTATAGATTTTATTTAATTATTTTTTTTATTTTTTTTCAAAGTATCATATTTACTTTATTTATCAAAGGCTCTAAAAATTGAAACATTCTAATATGATTTATTATATTTTGGAATTATCAAGTTCTATAAATTGTTTATTTCCTACTAAATCTGTATTCATAAACACATTTTTCTTAATCTTTTAATAATTTAAAATTTACTGATCCCTTTTCACGCTAATAAGGCTTATTTAATTTTATGGTTTTACCAATTAATTATAATTGAAAAGCTAATTAATATATCATTATTAATAATTTATTATATTTTTTATATTATAATTAAAGTTTTATTAATTTATCGAATTTACTTATATAATGTGAGTAAAAAAATAAAAAACAGATATACAAAATATTCAAATTAATTTATTTTCATAATAATTGTTTCAAATTTTTCTTTTATTAATATGATTTTCATATTAACATACACAAATTTGTATATTTCTCTATGCTTTTTGGTAAATTAAAATTATATTATTATACCGATATAAAATTGTTAAATTAATTCTATAAAATATTTAATTAAGAATTTAGTAATTATGATATCCATGATAAATTACTGTAAATTTGGTATTTTATAATTAAAATTAATCTAAAAATTAAATCAATTATATTATAGTAGTATGAATAAAAATTTCCTAATTATCTACAAAATTTGTTATAATAATAATTTCATACATAACAAAAATTTAAAAGAATATTTTAATGTTTTTTTTAAATATTGATAAATTTTATTAAATAGTTTTATAATTTAATTATAATGAAATATTCATTTTCGTTAAAATGATATATAAATTTCATTAATTAATTTTTAAGTTATAATCTATTTAATTAAAAGGTAATTCTGATTTATTATAAGAGATTATTTAAATACATATTATAAATTATAAAAAGAATATTTATAATAATAATATACTATATAATTTAAGAAAATTGAATATAATTTTTTTAAATATAATAAGTTTGAATTATTATCTGAAATTAAAAAAACTCTACTAAAAAAGTATGTAAGCCACATGATAATAGCTTCAAATTATTAATTTTATATAAAAAGTTAAGAAGAGTTTGTTTTTTAGGTAATATTTGTTTTTTATATAAAAATACTTTTTTTATTAAACTAAATAATTTGGTTTTTTATAATAAATACAATTCTTTCGATTTTTTTATATAATTTTTTTTTAATTAATCATAAACAAGCGATAGTTTATATAAAAACAAAGTAAAATAATATTTGTGATTTTTTTTTTTTTGGGTTTGATTACAATAAAAATTTGGTAAAAAAAAACAAAAGTATTGTATACCAAAATAAAATAAATAAAAAAAAATATTTCATATTTTAATTTATAAAATTTATTTCAGTATAAAAGTAAATTTGGTATTATTTTAAGTTAAAAATTAGATTTAATAAATATTTTACTAATTTTAAACTATGCCCTTTATTTTTTATTTTTTAAAACTAAAATACTTAACTATTTTCTCAATATTTATAATATTGAATTTGATTTACATTTTAATAATAATATTTTAAAATTAATTTGTACTTTTTTAAATAACAATTTTTATTTATTTTACATTTTAGAAATAATGTTTGAAAAAATATTAATGCACAAACTGTGTTATATAAGATTTAAAAAGAACATAATTAATTGCTATTTTTATTTGTAACATTCATATTTAAAATTATTCTGATTATTTACAAGTGCATAAAAAGAATTTTATTAAATATTTTTTTTAAATATTTTAACCACTGGTTATTAAATAATTCTTCTAATTAAAATTATTATTTTACTTAATTCTAATAATATGATTTATTAAAGCAAAAAAAAAAAAAAAAAAAAATGAAGAAAAACATTTAAAAAGTTTTTAATTTTTGTGTAAACCTTTTATAAATTATTTGATATAATTGATATTAATTAATTTATTATTTATAAAAAATTAATATATAAATTATTTATATTAAAAAGAGTTCTCATTCCAAACAAGATCTGTATCTTAATACTAAATAATATTGGGATAAGTAATCCAATAATTATGATTCTGACATGGGAGGATATTTTTAGCTAAATAAATATGATATATAATAATCTAGATAATATTTAATATTTGAAATATTAATGAGAAATATGTATAATATAAATGATTTCATGAAAAAACTTCAAATACAAGATGATAATGATCATGATTAAATTTTGCTAAAAGTACAAAGTAAGATATTATTATATAATATAAAAATATAATTTTAAATGTCTCTTTTTTTATATTTTTATATTAGTTTCATATACTAATTTTTTTCTGAAAAAAACAAGATAATATAATTATATTTTAAATTTATTTTATTTTAAATATATCTAGATTATTTATTTGGTTAAAATTTGAGTGTTTTAGAATGTGGTTCTGGTACTGGGAGAATTACTAAGTAATTATTGAGTCCAATTTGTAAAAATTTAGATTTGATAGAATAAAGTGATATATAAGCATTGAATTTAGAAAAAAATCTACTAGAATTATAAGACAGCCATAAAATATAAATTTATAATATGGGTTTACAAGATTTTAATGAATAAAACAAATAATATGATTTTATATGGATATAATGGGTAACAAATTATAATTAATTTTTCATTGTTATCGATAGACTAAATAAACAAATCATATATAAATTTTATTTAAAAGGTTTTGTCATACATAAAAGCAGATGATATAATTGATTTTTTGAAAAAATAAAAAAAGAATTTAAAAAAAGATGGTTTTATTGTGGTCAAAGAAAACTATGTAGATAATAAAAAAAATTATGAAATTGACGACTCTGATTATAGTATAACAAGATCTAAAGAGTTATTTTAACAGCTTTTTTTTGAAGCCGGATATAAATGTAGTCATCAAGAAAAATAATAGAATTTACCTGAAGAAATTTATGATGTTTAGTTTTTTACATTATAGTGAGTTTTAAATATATAACTTTATATGTTATAAATTATTTGATCTTTATTTAATAATTAAATTTGGTAACATTTTAAATAAAAAAAAAAAAAATTGATTTTTATAACTAATTGTAATGAGATTTAATATATAAATTTCAATTTGAGTTTATTTTTTGTACAAATCAATATATTAGCATATTTAATATATTTAAATTAAATAATTTGTAAATACAGTATTATATATATATTGAGTCGAATAATTTATGTTTAATTTTCATTCTTTTTTATAGGACATGTATTTTTTTTATGATTTCAAATTTTAATTAGTGTATTCCCTATCATCAACTTTATCATCGGCTACAGTAACCAAACTTCTGTGTTAAGGGTCAAATAATAATTTTTTATATTCTTAAATTTACTCAGGTGCTTATACAAATTCTTCGTTGTAAATGACACCTTAAGCATGTAATAATCTTTCAAAATTTTCCATAGTCATTTTTTCTAAAAATTTGTCTACTGAATAAATATTATTTACGGCTTTTCCTCCTTTATATATTAATAAATTGGGACAATTAGCATCAGGATAATTTTCGACGCACTTTGTAGCTACAATTTTGATAAATTTAACTAAATTATATCTTTTTGCTAAAATATTCATCCATTCATTTATTTATTAACAGGGAGTAATATAATCCTAATACATGTGAATAACTACCCAACTTTCATGAGGTGCTTCATTTATTTCTTTTACATATTGTTCTCTAAAAAGAATATTTTGTTTATGTTATATTATTTAAATATTTTATATTTATTAATAAAATATAAAAGTAATTAATATAAAATCAATATACATACATTTTTCAATTTTAATGATATTTTATATTTAAATATGATGTAATATTTTGTTTAATTAATTCTCAATTTTAATTTATTTAAAATTAATGTAATTATAATTTTATAGATGTTAAATTTAAAAAGATGATAAAAAAAATAATATTTATATTTACCTCGATATTTCGATGACAGATCCAAAGTGAGGTTTTTATGCGATTAGTTTTAAATTTTCCATTCTTTATTATTGATATTTTCTAGTAAATTCATCATCTTCGAAATCTGAATCGAAATCTGAATCGGATTCTTGAACTTTTTTATCTTCATAATTTTCCATCAATTCTTAAGCTTTTTAGTTTAATTCATGTTAAGGGGTTTCTTTTTCCCTGGCTTCATAATTTCCTAATTTAACTTATATATCTTCCCACTCAGTAGTAACTCCGTTGGCCATGTTCTTTTTTTATTTTTTTATTTTTATGTTTTTATTTTATTTTATTTTTAAATTATTTTAATTTTTTTAATTATTTTATTTGATCTATCTAAATAAAAGCTTTATGATTCTCAAAAATTCCATGTTTATATATATATTAAGACTTTTAAGAATATTAAAAACTTAAATGGATTTTATTTACTTTATATTAAAAAGTATTTCTTTGTTTAATTATTCTTAAAAGTTAAATTTCCCTTAAAATATATTTTATTTATTTCCCTTAAAATTTTTTTCAATAAAATAAAATAAAAAAATTACTTATTTACTACTGTATTCTTATAAAACTACTTAATTTTTTAAAATTATTATTAATTTATAAAACAATTATTTAACAATTTATAAATTTAATTATTTAGGTTGTAAATTTAACCATTTAATATTTATATTAATTTATAGAATATAATAATAATTTATTTAGTCAAAATAAAATTTATTTCAGATTATAGCTCTATATTTCTTAATTTAAAAAAAAAAATTTACTATTAATTAGTGTTTCTATCTTAATGATTATAAAATACTTTTATTCTATGAAAAATAATAGTACCGATTAATAATTAATTAAAAATAAAATAATTTATATCAAATAAATTAAATAAAACACTCAGCTACAAAGCAAAATCGTGAAATTAATTCATTAAAAAAATAAGAAACTTAAAAGAAATAATAATAAATATTTAAATAGTACAAAATATTTCATTAATAATAATAATGGCTTAATAAAATTGTAAATTTGATGTCGAAGTTGACTGGATCGAATTATTAATAGGAATTTTCATAAATTTTAGCTTAATTTCAACTTGGTGGTATGGCGTATTCTCATAAACTTGGCTGAACGCCATGAATTTTAAAATGGAAGACTTTAAAAATTGTAATATGAAAAATTCTTTGATAATTGAGTTTATTTCCAAAGTTTTATTTACTTTTGGAGTTTATCATATTATAGGATACCTAAATTTAAAAGAATTAGACCAATATATATTACTTGCAATTTGGATAAGCGCCGTTTATATAGTTTTGGGACTTATGCACCCTATTTTGTGGGAAAAAAGACCCGCTTCTTATGTTATTGTTAATGCTTCTGAAAGAATTCTTAGTTTGGTTTTAACTGTTTTGTTTTTTTATACTTGGAGAAATGCTTTAAGTATAGAATAAAAAATAGAAAATGTTTAGGAATAAGTTTAGTAAAATATTGAATAATAGGTTGGTATAGAGGCTTGATATATATATAGAATGAATGATTTTTATATAAAAATAAATAAATAGCTTTTGTAATGTCTTTGTATTTTTTCTTGTTTTATATAATTTTCCTAAATTCTTATCAATATATCTAATTGAATTTTTATATATTTTTTTAGATTAAATTTTTATAAATAATAATTATTTTATATATATTATTTATATAAAAAATAAAAATAAATGCAATAATTGTGTTATAAATACCCATATATATAAGCTATAAAAATAATAATATTTTATACAATTAAAAGTTAATTTTATAACTTATATTACACATTATATAATTTTAAATTCAAAGTGGAATTTATTCAATTAATTTTCTTATAATAACCATAGCTTGTGCGGCAAATGCTTCAATATGACAAATTATTTTAGATCCTATCATTAAATATATATTTAAAAAAAAAAATATAGTAAAATTTTATATACTATTTAATATTTACCTTATTAAAGTTAATTTTCGTTATGAGCTGCATGATGGGTCAATTAAATTTAAGCCTTCAATATTTAATTTTTGTCGAATTTGATAAATCTAGGATTTTGAATTAAGTTGTTTTGCAATTCATAAAGAAGATTTTTTATAATTATTTCTCCAGGAATACAGTTAACTATTAATTCATAAAATCTGTTTCTAATATTTCCCAATCTGTATATATAAAAAAATAATATTTTTAAGTAATTTGATACAAAAAACTCATCAATTATTATTTTACAGTAGTAAAAAATTATAAATATATATATAAATTTTTTAAAATAAAATTTATACTGCATTGGAGTTTAATTTGCGCATATTTCCTTAGCGATATTTTATATTTCTTTTTTCCATTCGGCCACATAAACTTAAGTTTAAGGTGTAAGTTTATTGCTTTTCATTTTGCAGGTTTGTAAACTTAAAATTGCAGATCTTAAATTACCTTAGCTTTCTGCAACTATTGATTTTAATAATTCAACAGGCACATCAAATTTTTCTTATTGTGCAACTTTTTATAAAACATCACAAACATTATTTTCCTCAGGGGCTTAACATCTTATCATTAAGCATCTAGATCTTAAAGGTTAAATCACTCTACCTATATTTTCACAAACTAAAATTAGTCTACAC
Organism: Pseudocohnilembus persalinus; assembly: GCA_001447515.1. Lineage (NCBI taxonomy): Eukaryota > Ciliophora > Oligohymenophorea > Philasterida > Pseudocohnilembidae > Pseudocohnilembus > Pseudocohnilembus persalinus. The sequence continues at coordinate 17,975 of LDAU01000211.1, forward strand.
CTGGCGATATATTTTTCCATGGTTCTATTTTAATTAATTTTAATTTTTAAATATAGATAATTTTTATTAAATATTATTAAGTCAAATTTTTTTTTTTTAAAAAAAAACTATTTAAATTCCTCTTAAAAATATATTTTTTATATAATAACTATTATTTTAATAATTATGATATAATGTTGTATTTTTAAACATCTTTTACCTTCTAAGACCTGCTTGTGCTTCTTTAGTTAATTTATCACATTCATTAATTACTAATATTCTAAAATTTTATTTTTTATCTATTTATTGAGTTTATGCAACGTCCTTAATTAATTTTTATACAATAACTTTATCTTAATTTTCTGCATCACTTGGAGTTACATCTAAATGATAATTTGAAGAAATAATGTTACATTCTGCAGTTGTAGAACTATTTTTGTTTACTTTAAATTCTTTCATTTAAGAAGTTAAATGATGAACACCTTCTCCATAAATCTTTAAAAATAAATATTTATAAAATTTACACTAAATATAGATATTATGAAATTAAAAAATTCGTTGAGTTTAAATATTATTAATTTAATATGTATAGATATTTAAATTTTTTTTTTTTCTTATTTACTTCGTTCAAAAATGCCATTATCCTTGTTTTTTTTCCAGCTCCATTGGCACCATAAAATAGTAAATGTGGTAAATCATCAGCTTTTGATAATTTTTATAATAATTCGGTAACTTAATCATTATAATCTAATTAAGCTAAATTTCTTGGCCTGTATTTATCTACCCACAATTTATCCATTTCGAAATAATTATTTAATTTTTAATTTTTTTTATTTTTATTTTATCTAAATTAAGATCAAAATACTATATTTTAATTTATAAGCGAATAAATTTTATAGCTCATGAAAAAGCCCGCAAATATTTAAATATAATTAAAACTTAATGATTGTTTGTATTTTTAAATAATTATAAAAAATATATAGAATTGTGTAAATAAATGTAATGTAATAAATAATAATTAATTACATATTTATATAAATAATTTAGTATAATTTTTAATTTAAAATCTATTGTATTTATAGAAGATAGTAATATACATAATTTTAAGAAATATTATACTTAATTTAATATTAACATTATAAATAAAAGAAATATATAATTTATACAATAAAATCGATTAAACCAAGCACATAAACTTAATTTTAATATAAATTTCGATATATTTAATTAATTGTATGTATTTATCTATAATTTATTTAATTAATATTAAATAACCATCTTTAATTAACCAAATAAAATCAAATCAATCTCTAATAAAATAAACAAAATACATTATCTAAAAACAAAGAGAACATAAAATAATTAAATATGGATTCTAGAGCTTATAACGCTTCCACTGCCAGAAAAAGATCCACTTTAATGGAAACTAAAGTTATTATGTAACTTAATAAATTACATTTATGCAAAAATAATATAAAAAAATAAAACTAATAATTTAAATTTCTAATATGGAAAAATATGATAATATATTTAAGAATAATTTGAAACAATAAAATTTTCAAAAGCAAATAATTATTCTTATAAAAATTCTACCCAATTTAAGATTTTCAAATATTAAATATAATATATATAATAAGTGATTTTATATCAGGCTGATAAAAATTTAAAATTATTAAAATAAAAAATGATAATTAAATTTATTTAATTTAACCTATAGTTTCCCCTAAGAAGGAGATAGTACTCCCAGATCCATCATTTTAGCTAAAGAATGCAAAGATGAATTAAAAGTCTTTTAAGATGTAAATAATTATGTTTTTATTAATTTTTATTATATTATTTTATAATAAAGTATAAAAAATAGCATTATTTTGAATAAAGTTGATTAAATTAATACATAAATAATTCTATAATTAAAAGAAAAAAATATTATTTATGTGAAATATATACAAATTTAATATAATGTAATTATGTAATTATTTGATGATTATATATCTAAATATATTTCTTATTAGAGATATATTTAGAATTTAATATTAATTATATAAAAATAAATATAATAATTTATTATAATAGTGTTTAGCTGAAAAAAAAGATGAAGCTAAATGTCTTAATGAAAAAGAAGTTTTAAATGAATGTGCTGCTCCTGCTTTTAGAATGGTTAATACTACTAAAGATTACAAATATGAATGATAAAAAATAAAAAAGTGTGATCAAATTAAAATAAACATAATTTTTAAAAATTAATTTATTTATTTTAAATTTACTTAGAATAGATATAATATAATTATATATATATAGATATAATAGTATGAGAGAAAAGAAAAATATTAAAACAATAAAATTTTAAAAAAACTAGAAATCTTTTTTATAAAATATTATATTACATTATTTATATATTGATATAAAATATGTTTGTAAAATATATTTATTTACAGCTAATAAGAATTAATGTTTTGTCATAATTTTACATATTTAGTTCAATTTGGGAGACAATTAGTATAAATTTTTTAAGGTTAATTTGTAAAAATGATGTAAATACCATTTAATTATATTTTTATACTATTCACCACAGAAATACAGATATAAATAAAATAGCAATTATTAATACTCTTTTATAAAATACTAATATTTAACTGTTTTAATCTTCTATACAATCTATAAAACAGTCGATCATTTCTTCGAATTCAGAACTGGCTTTACTATACTTACTATTTATTGATTTATAATATTTGTCAATTTTTTTACATGATTTAAAGCAATTTATATCATATAATTCATATCCTCCTACATTAATAGCACATTAATTTAGATTTTCCCTGTAACACATATTAAGTGCATGCATATCGTATATTTGACATTATGTATTTTTTTAGCATTTTGTTACTGTATTTAAACAATAAGATTCTACACAGTAAGCCTCTTTTTAATCAGCATTTATCATATAAATTATTTGAATTATTATAATAAAAAAAAATGAAAAATTTCGGTGAATTTTTGTCATTTTTTTGTGATTTATAAACAATATTTTTTAATATTTCTTATATTTATTTTAAATGCAGTTTAATACTGATTATTAGAAAAAAAATAAAAAGAAATAAAATTAATAATATATAGAAATTTCGAAAATACTATTTATATTATATCTTCATATTTTAGATACAAATATATGAGGATTTATATGTTTAGGGTGTATTTATTAAATAATATATAAAAAAAAATTATTTTATATAAATTTTTAATGACTATTTGTAATAGTATTAAAATATAATTTTATTTTTAATATTATATTTATTAATAATTCAATATATTAATTAATTTTTTTGAAATTTTTTAATCATCTCCTTAACCCCTTTTGTAATGAAGCAGATTATCTGAATTATTATTATAATCCGTTTTATTATTATGGTATCATTTATTATTATAATTATTATTATGCTATTTATTACCTGTTATTTCCTATACCTTATTAAATCATATTATTGCCGAATTTATAATTTCTTTAATTATTATTGCTTTTTTATAAAGCTTGGCTTATTTTATCATCTAATTGTTAAATAAATTGCTATTCATGTTATTGAATATTTTATCTTAATTATTATTAGTTTTATTATTTTTATTATTACATCAATTATTGTTATTATTATTACATTTGGACTAAATATTATTGTTAATTGCTAAGATTTGATTATTATAGATTTAATTGTGATTGGTTCAATTTTGATTGGTTTGTTGAAATTCCTCTTTATGGCCTTTATAATTATTATTACTATTATTACCATTATTACTGCGTTTATTAAGTTTAATTAAATTAAAACTATTATAATTTAGAATCTTATGACAAAGTTCTTATTCCAGCATTTTCATTTAAATTGTTTTGCCTTAGGGGATTTTATTGGTTTTAATTTTAAATATCCTATTTTTAAAATGCAAGTGCACCATTTCTATCAGTAACAACTTAAGATGTTGACATATTTTTCTTTTAAACTTAATTACCAAATTTATTTTAATTATTACTATTAAACATGTTTTCTCTTTCAAAAATTTGACTTGCAGACATAAATTTTTTGTTTTTTTATTATCCATTTTGCTAAGATTTTTACATTCCATTTCTTAAGCCCTCAAACTAGTATTATTAACTTTAAATTTAAGACTAACTCATTTTTTAATTTGGATTCAATTAGTTTTACTATTACTAATTTATTTATGATTGTCTAAGTTGATTTTACCTTAATTATTATTGTTGTTGTTTGTAGAACTATTCTTATTACGCTAACAACATTTAGGTTTCAGACTATGAAATATCTTATTATTATAAAGGAGATTTTAATTATTAAGGTTGTTAACTTTTAATACTATTTTCCTAATTAATTTAATTTTATTATTACTATTAGTTAATTTCTTAAGGTATCCCTTAAACACTGTTATAAAATTATAACTATTATTAATTTGTTTATTATTAATTTTAAGAATTTTAACTTTAGTAATTAGTAGTTGAGGCAAACTATTATTATAATTATTATTATTTTTGGTATTTTTCATTTATTAAAGGTGAATTTACTTATTCTATTTAGCTCTTAAATTATTTATTGTCATTGGCTTAATTTGGAGTATTAAATAAACTTTTGACATTAGTAATTAGCTGATTTAAATTTGTTTTATTTTAATTTTTTTGTTCATCGGTTTATCTAATTGGTGCATTTTAAATATAAAATGGAGGTATGAGTGGAGGTGTGTCATCTTTTAATTAAATTTATAAAATTTCCATTTATTTTCCTTGATGATTTTTTCTCAAAGCTTCTTAATCTTTCATCCATTAGGAGTTTTTATCATGGCATTAATTAATAAACTCAACCATTTATTTTTCCGCCAACAATGATCCCATTTATTTCCAATCATTTCTTTATTTAAAATCTGGCTCCAAAAATTTACTCAAAATATTAACTAACTTATTAGAATATCTTTCTTATACTTTTATCATTCTTTCCTAAACTATATCATATTTTATTGTTTTATTATCTAAGTCATAGCAATCTCCTGAATCTTCAAGTGTGCACAACTCTAAAATGGTCATACCTGCTGAAAAAACATCAGATTTAAAAAAATTATACCCTGTATGTAGCTATTCTTAAACTCTTATACACTGAACAAGTTCAGGCGCTAAATAGGCAATTTCTCCTTGGTAAAATTTTTTATAACCATCATATTATTAATTTAATAAAAGATTATTATAAACTCTGTGCATTAAATATTCGTCATCAAAATAAACGGTATTTGTGTTAAGATCACCGTGGAAAATGTTTTTTTCTTGTAAGAATTTTAGCGAACCAACTAAATTTTTTATGTATATCCAAACTTCATGTTCAGGGTATAAAAATCCCTTTTTTTATCTATAAAAATAAATTAGATTTATTTAAAATAATGCATTTAATAAAATCAAGAAATTTATTTATTATAATTGATATAATTTTTATTATATATAAATAAATATACCTTTAATTGATAATCTATCTAACAGTTTAGAAATCATATTCAAAAAAGACCTTAGCTTTTTTACCATCAGTTTCGAATTTTATAGCATAAATTATTCCTGGATATCTAAAATTAACAATTTCCTAATAATTAATTCCTGTTTACAAGGTAATATTTTTACTGGCAGCATATTTCATATAAGGGTGCAGTCTATAAACTTTAATATTTCCTAGGCTATCATCATCAATCTCTTCCACAGGGCAAAATTAAGTGGCTGCTGCTATAATTTAGTCTTTTAAATGTGTTTGGGGAACTTAAGGCTTTTATATATTTTATTATTATTATAATTTTTATGATTATTATTATGGTTATTATTATTATGGTTATTTTTGATTTTAGCCTTAATTCTATTAAAATTATTGTAACTATTATTAGGGCCTTTAGAATGGCATTTATTATTTTTATTATGGTTATTATAGATTTATTTGCTATTATTTTTATTATTATTATTGTTGTGGCGGAAGTTATGTTTGTTGCTATTGTTAATGGTGTTGAAGTTGTGCGGGTTATTAGGATTAATTACTGTTGATTTTTTACAGTTAATTTTATTAAGGTTGCTGAAATTAGGGCTATTGTTATTATTGATATCTAGGCTGCATTTATGCTTATTAAGGTAAAGGATTTTTTTGTAAATTAATTTAAGATTAATTTTATTATTGCATTTATTATTGTTAAAATTGCTAGAGATTCTACATTAAATTATTCTATTATTATTGTGGCTAAAACTGACTGTTGTACATTTAAAATTGACCTTATTAAGTTCTAGCGAATTGGTGATAAGGGTTTTATTATTGATACATTTTAAAATTATTAATTTATTATATTAATTAAAGGTAATTGATTTTTAGTTCAAATTATTATTTATTTAATATTTATTTAAAATTTTTGTTTTTATAATATTTCTTTGTTCAATTTTCTTTATTTTTTTTTTAATTATAATAATTTAATATTTTGTTTTTCTCTTACAAATCAGTTAATAAAATAACAATTTATTCTTTATTTAATTATTAAATACAATAGTTTAATGTAAAAGCTAATGGATTATAAAAATTAGAATAAATTTTCGTATATTATAAAAATTTTCTAAATTTTATTATAATTATTTACAAAATTATTAGAGTCTTTAGATTTTTTAATATACTAATACATGAAAAAATAATTTATATTATAAATTGTGTCATTTTTAAGTATAAAAAATGTAAAGTATTGTTTTTTTATAATTTACATTTAATCATATAAGTTTTACTATAAATAAAAATCAAAATTTATAAGTGTAGAATAAAATAACCATAATTCCTAAATAAAAACACCCAACTATACTTCCAAATAATCTAACTTTAAATTCATATTGTCCTTTTTTTTTGAAAGGCGTGAAAAAAGACATCGCAAAAAAGAACCCGCCAATTAACCCTCCTATATGTCCATTTTAGTCTACTTCTATTGAATTCATTTACATACTTGCTCCAAAACCAAAAAAAAGAAATATAAATAAAATAAAGATAAGTACACACATATTTATATTTCTCATTTCTTTATAAGGTTCCATTGCCTCCCAATTTAATATCATATAACTTATTAAAGACCCAATTAATCCATAAATTCCTGTACTGGCTCCCACACTTATATTATTAGAATTGTCACCTATATATGAACTAAATACATTTCCGCAAATTCCAGAAATTATAAATAAAGCACATGTTTCAAATTTACCTTGTGCCCTCTCTACCATTGAGCCTACTATACATAGAGAACTATTTATAAATTATTAAATTAATTTTAATATAAATATTATACATTTCTAATTTATAAAAAATTTTAAAATATCTTAAAACAATCGAAATAAGATTTATCGAAATTTTTATAAAAAAACTATTTAATACAAATTTTATAATTAATTACAAGGCATTAAAAAATATGTGTAAAAATTCGGCATGAAAAAAGATAGCAGTTAACCATCTCCATATTTAATTTTCTTTATATACTTTTATTGGGATATTTCCAAATTTTTCTAATATCATTTTATTTATTTCAAGAAGTTGGCCATTATTTACATTTATACCTGTAAAACAGCATATAATAAAAATTAAAACCAATGAAATGCTCATATAACAAGTAAAAGAATGTAACTTTAAGGAAGGGCATAAATACATTTTTAGCATACCTAAAAAAGATTGCATTCGTGGGTCTTCAGGTCGACCAGGAGCTTATATTAAAATAATTATTAATTATTATAAATTTATGTATAAAAAACTAAAAAAACTTTATTATAAATGTTTAAGTTTTATATACATTTTTTTATTTATTATAGTGTCTATTAATTATATAATTTTTTTCTTATATAAATCCATTAATTTATTTTAAAATCATTAATTCTAAAAAAAGAAAATTTATGGCAATTAAATTTTATCATTTTTTGTATACCAAAAGGATATGTATCACCAAAGTGAGGCATATTAAAATTTGTAAAATCTTAATTATTGAATTATGGATTATAATTATTTCTTCTATTTGACATTTATTTGTTTATTTTTATAATATAGTAAGTAATTTTTTTTATAAATTATATTGATTTATTTATAATAGATTTTAATATTTTATATTTACATTATATAAAAATACTAGAATATTTTTAAAAACAAATAATAATTTAATCTATTACTCAAATGTAAAATATTGCTGTTTTTAAAATTATAAAGTTTTATAGTATTATCTAGCGAAAATAACTGATACAATTAAAATAATTTATATGATATTTGTAATATTAGAAGTAAAAAATTATTATTAATACACAATTTTTATATGAATAAATGTAATATTTTTTTTATTAATATTGTTCTTAAAAGAAAAATATTTTATATAATGAAAAATAAGATTATTCAAATACAAGATATTTAAAAAATAATACATCTATATATATTATAAATGCGTAACTTTTATTTTCTATTATATGCTAAAGCTCAAATTTTTCTATAAGCAATTTAATAGTTAATTAAATTTTTTTATTAATGTTTACAAATGATTTAAAAAACTATATTATTAATCTTTATTATAAATAATAATTAAAAATTTTACTGATAGATATAATTAATTAAGTTCATTAGATATTACTATCAAAATAACTTCAAATTGTTTTTTATTATTTTTAATTATATTATTCTAATATATCATATTTTTAAAATACATTAAACCCATTAATTTACCATAATATATTTTACATAATCTTTTTAGTTAATTTTTCTATTTGTGATACTACAAAAATATTCCTTTTAAATTTTATTTAAATTATATAATATATTTAAAAGCAAAACTTAAGATTTTTTAAATTAGTTCATATATTAATAATATTAATTACAGATGTCTAAAAATTTTCGTCAAAATGTAAAAAAAGAAATAATTTAAATTTTATGGTATTTGACTAATACATAGTTGCTAGTGAAATAAATAATTATGTTTTTATATTATATTGTATATTTTATAATATATAAAATAAATTATTATTTTTATACCAAATATAACTTAAATGTTAATAAATTGGAATAATTAATTTGGCATAAATAATTTAAGTTAAAAGAAATATTATTTAATTTTCATTTATTTATAATTATTATTATTAAAATGATATTTTTTGTTAAATTAATTTTATATATTTTATAAATACTAATTTTTTTCAATTATCATTTTCATAATGCTTCAAGATTTTTTATATCATTCTTCTGTATTAATTTATATATTATTTATCGATATAAATTATAATATATAGATAGAATGTATATTCTAATATTCTTATATTATATAAGTAGTTATAGTTTAAAAAATTAAATTAAAAAAATGTATAAATCAATATTAAAACCAAAAAAAATAGTTAATTAAAAAGCTATTAAGTGATTTTAAATTGAAAAAAATCAATAATATTTTATTTATTGTTTGATATAATATTTGATAAAAATATTAATAATATATAAATATTATTTTTAACAAAAACATAAATGCAATCTTAAATAAAAAAATAAAAATAAAAAAACAAATAAAAATAAATAAAAAAACATAAAAAAATAAATAAATATTATTATAAACTTTTAATATAATTAAAATTATAATTTTAACTTTTACAATGCGATTAAATTTCTAACAGAACGTTTTTCTCTCTCAACCTAACCAAAACTACTAATAAAGTGTAAACAATGTGAATATACAACCATTTTCACCTGAAGTATATCAATTATTAGTAAAAAATCAGGCTTTAATATAAGCTTAAAATAATGTAGGAATCTAAAAATAAGATTATTCTTAATAATAAAATTATTATCGTGATTAACCAATAACTTAAAATTAATAATTATATTTTTAAAATTAAAATATTTAGGCAGGTTAACAATTTTCATAACAGTATGATAATACTAATAATAATATTAATACAAATAATTAAATTTCTAACTAATAAACTGGTATAAAAACTTAAAATATGTAATAATAATATTTTTCTCAAGATAATAATTCAAATATCACTGAAAAAGAAAATAAAATTTTGAATAAGAATTAAAATTAAAATAAAAATTAAAATGATAAAAATTAATTGGAGTAAAAAATTAATAGTTTAGCTTCAATTTAAGAATGCCATTAAAGTAAACATTCATTATAGTCATCCTAGGCAAACATAAGCAAAAATTCAATTAATTTAAAAAATAATAATAAAATAAATAATTCTAATAAAACAGGTAAATAAAATATTATATAAATATTTTATATTTATAAGTACGGGGTAGTTAAATCATTTATTTTTTTTATTTTTATAAAAATTTAAACAAGAATTTTTTGTTATAATCCATAAAACAAAATATAAATACTAAGTATTTGGTAGCAAAAATAATCATATGGTTATATTACATTCAATAATGCAAAAATCTTAATATTTTTTAATTATAAAGTCTATAAAAAATATTATATATAGAAAAAATAAACATATAATTATTTTATTTGTTTATAATGTATTATTATCAATTAAATTTACATAATATAAAATAAATTAAATAATAATAATAAAAAAGAAAACAAAAAAAAAATTAAATAATAAATAAAAAAAAAAATTTTTAAATAAATTTTTGAAAAATAATTTAAACAAATAAAAATTTTTATAGGCTTTTCCCATATACTTAAAGACTAATAAACTTAAAATTTACCTGACCCAAAAGAAAATAATATAAGCCTTGATTAAGACGAAAATAAAAACTAGAATAATAAAAATAATTAAACAAAATAAAATAATTAAATGATATCAACATTATTTAACAATTAAAAGCCTAAAAAATAGCAAAAAAATATAATAATTTAGTCAAACGTTAACTTAGATATAGATATTGATGAGAATTCAAAAAAAAGCTGTAATGAAACATTGAATGAAAGTTAAAATAATTAGAGAAACCTTAATAATAAAGATGATAATTAAACTGGTGAATAAATCTAAGAATAAACTCAAATAAAAAATCAAATTGCCAGTAATAGTAATTTAACCTTGTAACAATTAAATAAATCTAATGAAAAAAAATGGGGTTTTTAAAATTCAGTTTTTACGCCCTCTAAAAATAAAATTTCATCTTTATCATAAATACCAAATGAAAATTAATAAAACTAATCTTAGAATCTAAACATAGTTCAAAATATACAAAATAATAATAATATTGATAATTCAAATCAAATTAAATAATAACAAAAATAAGATTAAAATACGTAAAATACTTTGTCGGATAATATTGTAAATATACCGAAATAGAACCAATAGTTTTAATTATCCTAGTTAAACCAAATATTTTAATAAAATAATAATAATTATAATTATTCACCCTAAGTTAATTTTAATTAACAAAATTAATAGCAATTAATTATATCTTAATTCCAAAAATAGATAGTTTAATAATAATAAGTTGATGAATAAAAAACTAAATAAATTGAAAATGAAATTTAAAAATAAAAATTATCTCATGATAATATATTTAATATTTAAAATAAAAAAGCTTAAAATATGGACCCTACTTCATCAGAAACTTAATCTAATAATAATCACACTATTAAAGATATAAACAACAAAATTCAAAATTAATAAAAAAAAAATTCAATTTCCAATATGAATCTTAATACATAAAATTAAGTAAACGAGAATAAAACACATAATTTTATAAAGAATTAAAGTGATAATGGCTCAGAAACAAACAATGTATTGGAAATTGAAAAAATTAATAATTTATAAAAAAAATTAAAAAAAGAAAAATCTTAGTTAAATTTTAAGAGAAAAAATTTAACATTTACTTATATACCTTAATCTGATAGTTCACCTATTTTTAAGTTTAAGTCTTTTAAAAAAATAAAAAATGTTAAAACTTTTTGTAAAATTATGGAAAATAGTGAGGAAATTTAAAATTAAAATCATAAATAAAATAATATTAATAAAAATGACTTAAGAAGTGAAATGAATTTACCTTCGTTAAATCACTTAATTGATAACGATTAATTATCTCATAATAATTTAGAAATAAGTTAAAATCTTAATGAAAATAATGATATCAAAGATGAAAACTTAAAATTATATAATAAATAATAATAACATTAAAAAACTAAAGAGCCTATGGAAGATTTGCTTTAAAATTACTCTTAAGATTAAATTAAAGAGGTTTTTCTGAATAAATTTAAAAATACAGTAAATTTTTTGTTACAAGATATTGATGACGATGATTGGGAAAAAATATAATTATTTAAAAATGAAAATTATATGCCATTCAAGATTTTAAAGAAAAAAATAAAAAAAAATAAACATTAAAATTAAAAAAATTATAAAACTATGCCACTTCTTTGAAAAAATAAATCTAATAATAAATGATATAAAATATAATATAATAAATCTAAAATTTTAATATAATATATTAATATATTTATAGCTAAATTATTATAAAATATTAATTATAAAATTGATGTAATACATTTAAAATTTTTATAATCTTTTTAAATATATAAAATTGTACATATATATATAATTTATATAATAAATATTTAAACTTAATTTTTACATTTATATAATTATTCGCGGGATTAATCCAATATATTCTTATTCTATACTATATTATCTTTTATACTAAAAATATTGTATTTAATAATTTTTCTAATTTTCATTTATTATTATTTTTAAACAAAATAAATAAAAATACGATAAAATACTTCGTACTATGATTGAATAATAATAATAATTTAAAGTTAGATAAAACTAAAGCTTATAAGCTCATTTATTGTGTGATATTTGTTTTGACGATGATGATAATGAAGAATGGCCCATGATAAGATGTAAATTTTGTTATGTTGCATGTCATAATTTATGTTATGGTTAATATAAGTATCCTGAACAAGATAAAGGTAATTAATATTTTGTAATTATAATAATAACATATATATATAATAAAAAAAAATACTTGATATACAAATTATTCCAAAAGGGAAAATTAATTTGAAATTATTAAAATTTTACCATGTTTGTATAAATAATCGACTTCTAAGATTTAGTTTATTAATATTCTAACCTATATAAATTAGATAACAAAATTAATTGGATTTGTCAAAGGTGTGATTTTTTTTTATAGAATTAAGATTAAAATAACTAGGTTTAGCATTGTTAAATGTGCGGCTTTGGTGAGTAAATATTTTAACTTAATTTATTAAATTTAGATAATTATATAAATTTATTCAAAAATAATATAATTTTAGGTTAATTAGATCTTTATATTTATTTATATATAGGGGAGCAATAAAACATGTAAAATTTTATAAAGAACAAGCAATTGATAAAAAAAAGAGTGCTAAAAAGGGTAAGAAAAAAAAGGAAGATTTATTAAAAGAATTGTAAGATTATGAATAAAAGGAAAGAGAAATGGATGGTCCAGCTTTATATGATATAGATGAAAATAAAATCCAAAAATTCATACCTATTGATATTGGTATCGAGTGGGTTCATGTGAGTTGTGTTGATTTATAAGAGGATATGTACTTTCATAATTATAATGAGTAAATAATAAAAAAAACAATTAAGTAGAATCATATAAATATTATAATATTTAAAATATTACTTTTAAATTTTTTATTTTTATAAAAAATTAAAAAAAGGTGTATTAAATAAAAGGTTATTCTTTAAAATGTTAAAAGTTTAGAAAAACTTAAGAAATAAAAGTGTAAAATTTGTAAAAGTAAATTTGGCTTTACTATAAAATGCAACTAAAAAGGGTGTTTAGAAAACTTTCACATACCGTGTGGTGTAAAAAATGAATATTTATTTTCATCAAGGGCAATGAATACTGTATACCCTACAACATTAACATTTTTTCCAGTTTACTGTAAGAATCATTAAAAATAAAACCTTATACCATATTAATAAATAAAAGAAGATGTGAAATGCAGTAAAACACTAGCTATAGTTGATAGTAATTTACTAAATTTATTTATATATATAGGTATTTTTGTTATTTTATATACGTCAATGTGTCAATTTTTTAAATAATGTTGACTTATATTTGTTTTTAAAATTATGTTACACTTATTAATATTTGCATTTATTTTGTCATAAATAAAATTATCTATAATTATAAAAGAATTATATAGCTCTTGGTATACTGATGCCGAAAAACAAGGGTTTGAATTTTTAAGGATAAAAACTGATTTATAATTAAAGTAAAAATTTAATGAAGAATAAGAAATAAAGAAAAAAATTAAGATTGAAGAAGTTAATAAAGATGATTTAGAAAAAATTGTTTAGAAAAATAAATCAAGCAAAAATAAATCCTTTATTGAAACTCTAAATAATCAAAGCAAAACAAACAGCTAAAGGTATATATGTTTTTTTAATGCAATTTTATTTTATTAGAAAATAATTAACTTTATTAAAAAGCATAGAATAAACCATGGAATTGTAAAAATAAAGTATCTAAAATTCAAAGTTAAATAGAAGAACGAAAAAAAGTAGTAAAAAATTGGATGATAAAAATTAAATAAAAAAAAATAGCATTTTAAATTAAATGGATGAATAAATATCCAATTAAAATTAAATAGACGAAGAAAAGAATTAGGAAATAAAACAATTGGACTAATTTTATTAGTATAAAGATTAAATATAAAACTTTCCAAACAACGAATCAATACATTAATAATTAGACTCAGATTTTAATGAGTTATTCTAAAATAAACAAGAAAATATATAAGAATAAAATTAAGTGGATTAAAATGAGTAGAGTTAATAAACAAAACCTATAAGAAAAAGGGCTAGAAAGTCTGCTTACAAAGCCGATGACCTCTAAAAAAAGTATAATGAATAACATAAAAGCGCATTAAAAGAAAAAAAAATGTTAGAAGAAAAATAAATATAATAAAAGATAAGATAAAATATATAATTTTAATAAGAAAATGATTATTAATAATAAGAGTAGTCAGCATCTAATTAAAAATTAAAATAACTTGATATAATGCAAGAAAATTTAAATAATATATCCGATGATGATAGATAGAAAAAAAATTAATAATAGCTGTAGTAATAGCAAATTATAACATAAGAAAAAAAGTAGTATTTATAAATAGAATAATAATAGAAATAATAATAGTAATAATAGTAAGAATAATAATAGTAATAATAACAGTAAACATAAGTTAAGTAGTTTGAGTTTTTTGTTAAATAAGAAATCTTACCAAACGAAAATAAACCTAATTTTATGCGATAAAATGTGTAATTAACTTAAGAGTAAAAGGTTTGGTAAGAGATTAAATATTAATTTTTAAATGTGTTTTTGGAAAAATAACATATATAACTATATAAAAGAGAAATGAAAGAAATTTTAAAGAAATAAAATGAAAAGGAATTTAAAGAAAAAATAAATAAAATGGTATTTATTTTTGAAAATTTTTTCACTTTTGAAAGTTTTATTTAAAGTGATTATAAAAGATATAAAAGAGTGCTTTAGTTTTTTTTTTAAATTATTTGTTAATAGCTAAATATATTTAAATAAAGCTTTTTTAATTTTCTTTTTAATGACAAAGAAAATGCTGAAGTTTTTAAGAAATTTTAAAATTAATTGCAAAAAGAGTTATAACTATTATGTTAAAAAGAATTTACTTAATAAAGAGAAAATTCTAACAGTAATTATTAATATACTGACGATAGCTAAAGTGAAAATTAAGAAAAATCATAATAATAAGAAGAAATTAAAAGTTAATAAATAATTAATTAAGATTCAGATATTAACGACAATAATAGCAATAATTTAAATAATTCAGGCTTTAGTCAAAAAGATAAATTATAGTAAAAAGATTAGAAAATTGATTAATAAAAAAAAAATATTAATACAGAGCATATATAAAATAATTTTAAATATAATAATTCAGATGATAAGATATAAGATAGTATAAGTTATAAATAAAAATAAATGGAATATGAAATAGATTAATATTCACGAATATTAACCAAATCACTTATAATATAAGATATAAATAGTTCATTATTTAATGATTTCGACAGTGAAAATAAAGATGTGGCAAAAAATTAAGAAAAATAGGTAAATTTTTTAGATAGTTTAGGTTTGGATATTATAGAAGGGAAAAACTTTAAGCAGCAAGAATAATCTAAATAATATGTATAAAAATAAAAATAAAATTTAAATAAAGACGATGTAAATTGGAACTTTTTATTGGATCAAACAGAGTTTCATGATCAAAATGGTAAATATTAACCAAAAGAATATAATTTATAAATATGTAAATCTTATGATAAAAATGAAATGAATAGAAATAATAAAAAAGATGAAGATGAAGCTAAAAAAATAAATAAAAGTGAATAAAGTTATAAAAATTAAAAAGATAAAGAAAGTAAAAATGTATCATATGTAGATAATTGTAAAATTGATTCAATTGGATAGCTTAAAAAATAAAACATTTAAATTTAAACGAATTCTGATGGATAAAAAGAAAAATCTTAAAATTCAAAGTTAAATACAAAATAACATAAAAATTTAGATAGCAAATTAAATTTGTAAAAATAAAAAAATTCTAAAAGTTAAAATTAATCAACTGAAATGGTAAATGAAAAAAAAGATAAATTTAATAAGTTTTAAATAAATTCGCTTTCAAAGAAATAAGATAAATAATTATTAAATAAAAACTAATCTGATTTTGTTTTATTTTAAACCAATTAAAAATTAGATATAAAAAATATTGGCAATGTATAAAAAATTAAAAAAATAAATTAATAAAATTAATAATAATAAAAACAATAGTAATAATAAGATAGTATATAAGATGATAATGATCCTTTCAAGAATTTAGAATAATTATTAAATACAGTATGATAAATAAAAAAAGTAATTATTTAAATACTTGAAAATATATTTTTTAAATATAGTTTAAATTATTTAGTTTATGAGATTAAAAATAAGTGAAAATAAAAACATATTAAATTTTTATTATATTTAAAAAAGTACTAAAAATTTTTTATTATTTATTTTTATAAAATAATTATAAAATATGAAATATATTTTACTTTTATTTTATTTTATTTTATGAGATGTATAAAGTTAGCAAATATAATTTTTATTATTTTATATACATTATTAAAATAGATGTTTTAATATATAATATAAACGAATTGTTCAATCAAATTTATTAATAATAGTAATATTTTCCATATATTCTATAATAAATATATTTTATATTTACTAAATATTTTAGAAATTTACTTATACAAATTATTAAATAATAAATATTCTCGATTTTATAATATAATATAATTTAAATTTTATTTTAAAAAATATTTTATACTTATTTTAGTTTAGTTTAAAGAGATTGTTTTGATTTATTTTATATTTAAAAATAATCATAAATTTAACTTTTGTTTTATTATAAGTTAAAATAGTTAGTATTATTGTAATTATTTCCATTTAATAAAAGGTATATTTTATAAATAATTACGAATTAAGTATTAATAATTAAATTTTGTATAGTATTGGGCTAGTTTTATTTATTAGAAAAATCTAATTTTGTATTATTAATATAATAAAATAATGCTTTTAATAGTAGCAAATAGTCTTCTTTTTTTTTATATTTATATATAAAATAATTAAAAGAGTTGTAGTAAATCATATTGGGAACTTATTAAATATTTAATATATTTTCTATTACTTCAAAAATATTAAATAAGAAAATTATATGTATAATAAATTATTATATTTTTTCTAATAAGGCTCTAATACTACCTATATTAATTTGATTTTTTAATTAGCAAAGAGGAATTATTTTTCTTGAACACACAGAATAAAGCAAAGAAAGCATAAAATCGAATGCCTCACTAAAAAATTAAATAAAAATTAAATAAATAATTAAAATAAATAAATAAAAATACAATAAAATAAAAGAAAATGAATAAAATATTATCTTTAATTTTAATCTTTATTTTCGTGGCCTTTTCCAGTTCCATAGCCTCTGGAAACATAAAGGCCAAAAATTTTAACCCAGAAGTCAACCCCATTGATAAATTAGCTTTGGAAGCTTTATTGGAAAACGCAGCTTAAATGGACGCCGAAATGGAATTAGTATCTGTTATTTCTTGTGAAACATAAATTGTTTCTGGGCAAAATTATTTTTTGACTTTGGCTTTCAACGTAAATGGGTAAGTTTAATAGTACAAAGCTGAAGTTTATGTCGTTCCTTGGGAATAAAATGCCACTGTTATGAGATTTGAATTGGATTAAGAATTCTTATAAAAAAATTAAGAAGAAAATTCATCTATGGACGGAGGAATTAATTACTTTAACTGGTATGAAAATCAATAAAAAGATTCCATTTTCTACTAATAGAAATACGATATGGTTAAATTGATCAACTAAGAATTGTAAAACAGAGAATTAGGTTCCAATTTCAAAGTTGTTTCCGCCTAAACCCAAGTTGTAAGTGGTATCAAATACATTTTGACCATTTTAGTTGACAATTAAGAATACTAAGTTGAAATTTTATCTCAAATATGGAATGATGTTTTAAAAATCACCTCTTTCAAAAAAGTTTAAAGCGAAGAAAAAACTGAATCTGCCCTTGGAAATCTCAGAAAATAATACAGAAATTAATAATAAGCTTTTGAAAAAAATTAATTAATTGAAGAAGACAATTCAGATTTACCCATTCCTTAGAAATAAGTTGGAGCTTTTAAATCCATTAATTTCGACGAAGAAGACCAAATAATTAAAAATTTAGTTTTGAGAGGAATTGCTGAAAAATTGGACATTAAATAAGACTCAGTTAAAGTTCTTTCTGCTTCTAGAAGAGTTGTAAATGGACTTTTATACGAAATCAACTTTACTTATGATGGAATTGAATACACTGCTGATATTTAAGTTGTTCCTTACAAACAAATCGTTAATGTTTTACACTTGGTCTAAGTTTGAAAATGAAAAGCTTGACTTAAAGATTAAAATTTTATAATTTATAAGTATATTTATATATATTAATAAATATAAATTTAGCAGAAAGTTTAGTATATATAATTTTTATTAGTAATTTCTAACCTGAAATTATTAATAATTATTATTTTATATAAGTAAAAAATACTATCAAATAAATTGTGCGAAATTAAACTATTGGATAATTTTTTTTTCTTTTTATAAATCATAATATAATACTATAAAAATCTTAATTAAAAAGAATATTCTTTCATTTTTTAAAGAGAAAAATAAAATTAAAACAATCTACTTTGTATATAAAAAAAATATATTTATTTTAAGTTTTTCTACTTTAATAAAATATGGTAATTAGTTTTAAATAAAAAAATTTATTTCCAACTAATATAATCATTTTTATATGTTAATACTAGTATTATAAAACTAATTATATTTAATAATAGTATTTTTAGAAAAAAAATAATTACATATAAAATATATATATATAAAAAGCAATTTTCATTCGACCTTATCCTTACTAGCAGTTGCAAATAAAAGTCTATCTGTTTATTCTTCTATATATTAATTTTGAGCTTCTTCATCTTAATAATAATATTAATTTTGTTCAATTTCCCTTTAATTTTAGTTCTAACCTTAATTTTAATTTTATTAATATTATTAATTACACTAATTATAATTATCACTATGAATATCACTATCATTATTATCATTATCATTATAATATAAATTATTTTAAGTATCTTAGTACTAATATTATTATTGTAATTCTTATTCTTATTAGTTAGTATTTGTAATCTATTCTTAATTCCCACTTTAATCTTAAAATCTTATCGTGCCTAATATTTATCTGCCTTCAGAATTACTATATCTATTGGATATAGGTAAATTTTTTAAATTATTAAAATTAAATTATTTTTATTATTGTTAATTTTAATTTTAATGAGCTTGGTTTAAATTTAAAGAAAATTTATGTTTATTATCAAAATATTATTTTTTTCTTTATTATTATATATTCTAATTAACTTTATCTTATTCTTATATATGTTATTATTAATATTGATTTTCTTAATTTTCTTATTAGTTTTCTATATTTTAGTCTTTTTTTTCGGGAATTTAATTTGATTTTAAATTTACTTAATTTTAATTTTTTAAGTTATTTACATTAATTTAATTTATGTTTTCTTTATCTACTTCGTCATTTTAATTAAAATTTTAGTTTCTAACTATATCTTATTATTTTATGGTATCAAAATTATTGTTATTATTTTAATTGTTATCCTTATTATAAATATTACTATAATACTAAATATTGTTTGTTTCATCAGATTCATTAGAGTTTTCGTATTATTTTGTTTAATATTTTTAATTTAAATTAATATTTATTTGTTTATTTTAATTTTACTTATCTATACATTGATCCTTTATATTGAAACCATTTTCAGATTAATTTATAAAACTTTAATTATTTCCATTATTATTTTGTTAAATTGTAAAATTTTAAATATTTTCTTAGCTTTTTACATAACTGTTATTATTGATTGTGCTTATTTAACTAGAAGTATGCTTGTTCAAAATTGCTTATTGAGATTTTTAAACCTATTTAATTTTCATATCTGAAATTTAATCATTTATTTAGCTTATTTTACTATAAAGAGAGTTCATTTCACTGTTTTTATTTTATTTTATACTATTTACGACATTTTAACTAACTTATTATAGAAAATCTTAGTTTTAAGCATTATTTTTATCAATTATAATTGCGCTGTAATTTATATCTTATTTTTAATTTTGATATTAAGAATTATTATTTTATGTAAACAATGATTTATTTTGATTTATGAATTGCTCTTAGTGGTCTGTATGGCTTCTTTATGTTTTATATCTTTCGCTTACCAAACAATTTAAATAGTCTAAGTTATAATTTTATTATTATTATTGTTATTCTCCTTTTTATTAATCTAAATTACTAATATTTTAATTTTATTGCATTTATTTATATTTTTATTGATTTTATTGATGCATTGTAAAGGTACTTAAATTATCACTATTTCTAATATTATTACTTACACTTCTATTATGTCTGTTCGTCGTTTATGGAACAGATAGTAATATGTTTTCAAATTCTTAAACCTATATATTATTACCATTATTCTAGTATATATTATTATTACTTTAATTTTTTTATTATTAACAACTAATGTTTTTCTCGCTTTTATCATAGGTATATTCTGTTTGTTTATTCGAATTCATTTTAATTTATTCATAAGCCAACTTCAAAGCTTCATTTTCAACTTTCAATTTTTTGTTATCTTTCTAAATTAAAAAATTGTATTTTTGTTCTAAATTATTAATAAATCTCTACATTATTTAAATATTATATAAAAATTGCATACCTTTAAATTTTCCATAACATCTACAGCTTCTTTTAATGAATGATAACTTTAAATAATGTCTTTTACCTTAAATTCTTCATCTTTATCAAGATTTTCACCCATCCTAGCTAAATTTACAAGCTAAGTATTATATTTTTTTTCAATTCTTTGGATTTTTTCTTATAAATTTTATTCTTCCTAAATTTTATTAAAATAAATAAGAAATTAAGAAAAAAATATAATTAAAATTTATTACCTCTCTTTGATCATTAATATGGTTTTATATTTCTTCCATTTCTTTAACTAAATTTTACTCTTTTTCTGAAAGTTATTCTAAATTTTCGATAAGTTACTTTTCTTTCTCTTCCAGTTCTGAAACCGTAAAATCAACTTAATTTAGCCTTTTAATCAATTATTAGTTTTAATCACTTAAATTTTCATTTTATTATCTTAATTCTTCCACTTTTTAATCCAAAATTTCTTCTTCTTCTAAACATTATTCAAGTAAATTTCTTTTTTCTATTAAGTTCTTTTAAAAATTTTTATTATATTAAAATTAAATTATAAAATCTAATTAATAAGAGGTGTTTTAAAATTTAAATTGAAAAGTTAAATTTTTATAGTTAATTTTCATTTTAAAGTTTTTATAATTTTTTTTAATTTTTTACCATTTAAATTTCCTCTGTCTCTTTGTTCATATGGTCCAATTAACACTTATTTTTTTCAGTTATTCTTTTAAATTCATTTTCATTTTTAGTTAAATTCAAATTTATTTCTAACAACTCTTTTTATTTAATTTTCATTTCATATACCAAATTTTCCATTTAAGTTTATCCTTCTTAATTTCTTTTTATTAAGTCGTTATTTTCCTTGGTTGTTCTCTCTAAATTTTATTTTTTTTCCAATAAAATATTTTCAGTCACTTAAATTTCCTTATGTGTAAATATTTAATTAATATTATAAAAATTGATATAATATTTATATAATATACTGTTATCTATATAGTATATATGTTATTTTATTTATTTAATATTTAAATTAAATATAGTCAATAATTATATACTTCAAGTAAATGTTCGTGTTTTTCATTTTATGTATTTATTTGGCTTTCTATATAATTTAGGTTTTTTTCTTATATTAACTTAATTCTCTCTATTTCTGCTAATTCATCTTGTTTTTATTATGTTATTTAATTTAATTAATTTGATTTTTATCTATTATTTTAAATTTAATTATCTAATAACTAAAGTTTCATTTCGTTTTCCTTTATATAGTTAAATTAAGAAAATATATAATATGAAAAAATTATTTTTATAAAAAATAATTACCTCAATTTATAAATTTAAATCTTCCTCTGATTTTTCTAATTGTTAAATATTCAATTTTAAACTATTTTCTTATTTTTTAAGTTTTTAGACTTGTTTTTCGATTTTTTCTAATTTTTCACATTCTAAATCTATATTTTAAACCTGGTTTTATTTTTAATTTATTTATTCATTTAGTTATTAAATTTATTTCTATTTGGAATCAATCTCATTTTATTTTAGATTTATATTTTACTGGATATCGAACTACTTACTTTCAAATTCTACTAATAATCTAATTTATATATAAAATATATTATTTTTGAACACAAATTTAAAATATAATCTTTAAAAAAATATTTATATATTAATTAAAATTACTACTCCATATCTGTTTTAAAATGGTCTATTTATTCTTATTATTCTTAAGTATAATTTTTTTAATTTTTTAAATCATAAATTTCATTTTCAAGTTTCCTTTATTATTTAGCCATTGACCTGATATTTTCTTTTAATTTTTGTTTTTGATCATTGTATTAACTTATGTTTTTTTCCAAATTCTAAAATATATTTATAATTTTTTATATTTTAATTAAAAATTTATTAAATAAAAAATAAAAGGAATGAAAATTATTTTGATTATTTACATCCAAAATAAGAGAATTTTCTGATTTTTAATTTTTCAATTTTAAAACTTCGCTATTAAGTTATTCAGATTACTTTAATTTAGATAAGATTTCTTCTTTTAAATTTTAAATTAAAGTCTAATTTATATTTTAAGCATCTTGATTTTATTATAACTATTATTTTGACCAAGTTTATAATTATTCTTAATAAAACTGATTTCTCTCACTTTTTATTTATTGTCTTTCATTTTTTATTTTAGCAAAATCACAATTAAATTATAAATAAAATTTGTCTTTTTCTTGTAGTAACTTTTATTTTATTTCGTCCCTTTTTTCTTCTAAATCTTACCATTTTTGTTAAATTTCGATACTTATTATAATTAAAAAAGTTTTAAAATTTTTAACGATATTAAAGTTAAAAATAAATATTTTATTTATTTTAATTTACGTTTCATTTTCGAATTCCTTTATAAATTTTTCTTTTATTTTTTCGAATTAATCTTTATTTTATATATTTTTTTCACATTCTTTTAAAATTTTATTTAGGTAGTTAAATATATTTTAAAAATCTTCAAAAGTTGTGAAATTTTCTATTTTTTTAAGTTCTTAATTTTGTTTGATTAAAAATTTGTTTTAAATAAATTTATTGAATCTGCCAGATTAAATCCTTTAGTATAATTTAACTATTAATTTAAATATTTTTTCCTTTTCTAATATTACTTAGTCTATTTAATTTTATTCTAAAAATTATTTATTTTGATTGAAAATTTAATTTTATTAGCTTTATATATTTTTATTTTCTTATTGCTCTTATTTTTATTAATTAGTTTATTCTGTATTTTCAATTTAATTCGTATTTTGTTAAATTTAAAAATTCTTAAATTAATCTATTATTATTTATTATTCCAAATTAGCTTCGTTTTTTTCAGTTATTTCTTTAGAAAATGAATTTAAAACTTAATTTATAATTTCCGGCATTTATTTAACAATTTTTTCTATAGTTTTTAAATCACAATGTTATATTTTTTTTATTTCCTTTAATAATTATTTAACTCTTTTAAAATCAGTGTTTTTATTATTTAAAATTTCCTAACTTCTTTCTTTAACTAATTCAACTACTTAAACTAGAATGGGCTAAATTAGATCCACTTATCTAAATTTATTATAATAAAATAAAAAAAATATTTAAATATAATTAAATTTAAAAATTAATGAATAAAAATTATTTACTATTGTAAAATTTTATTAAAATATTATTGAAATTCTTAATCGTTTTCAAATTAGCCTCCATTATTATATATTTTATATGATTTTGATGTATTTTTATTATTAGAGTTTTTATTTTGAGATTTTTAAAAATGTTATTACGAAAATTTATTTTAACTCTAACTATAACTTTTGAAATTTTTATTATTTAATAAATTTTAATTGTTATTAATATTATTGATTTATAAATAATATTGTTATTGTTATAATTTTGCTTAGCTTTTATCTTGTAAATTAATATTTATTTCATTTATTTTTCGCTAAATATCTTTTAATTTTTCATTATTTTGGTGAATTTCCTCATTTTTATTATCCAATTATTTATTAAATGCTTTTATTTATTCTTGATGGGAAATTATTTCTTGGTTATTTTTACACCTTTCAATTTTATATTATTAAGTTTTCTAGCCTTATTCTTTTTTATTTCTTTCCATTTTTTCAATTTACTTTTAAATATAATTGTTATGATAAATTTATTAATCTATTATATTCAATAAAAAATATAATAATAAAATTTACATTAGCGAAAATTTAAGCTTCTTACTAAAATTTATCGATATTTTATTCGCAATTTGCAATATCATTATTCAAATTCTTAATTTACCCGTTATATTTTTCTAATTTTTTCTGAATTTTTTAAATTTAGCTATATTCAACACTTTATTAATTTAATTTTTCTAATTCTGTTTAATACTTCGTTATTTTTTTAAATATATTTTTGATTTTGTCTTATAATTCCTCTTTTTACATTTCATTTTCTTCTTTCTATTTATAAATATTTTTATTTATTTCATTATTTTATTAAAAAAAAAAATAATTTTTACATTTAAAAGTTATAATGAAAGTTAATATTTTTTTTCCTATATCGTTGTATCAAGATCATTTTATTATTGTTCAGTTTAATTTTTTTATGATCCATAATAGTTCTCTGTTTATTAATTCAAATCGTCCTCTTTATTATTAATTTATTTCATTATATTAATTTTTTATTCCTCAAGTTTCCTGGTGTAAATAATATTTATTATATAAATATTAAATAAATTTTCTAAGTTTATAGAAATTTTTATAAAATATTTTGTATTTACTATCTTAATTGTAAAATTTCTTATTCTTCTTAGATAAATTTTTCTTTTTCATTTTATAAAAAATCTATTTATTCCATTTAATTGATATTATCATTTTCGTACGTAGTTGGAGTTTTTTCTTGGAAAATTTAGTTTAAGTTTATATTAAAATCTTATTAACCTAAATAAGCTTCTTAATTTTAATTATTAATTTCATTACTATAAACATTATTTTTATATCTACTATTTTAGTCATAATTCATTTATACCAAATTTTGATTTAAGTTATCATTATTTTATGTTTATTAAAAACTGTTGTTATTTTTACTTTTTTCAAATTTACCAAATGCCAACTCTATTTTGTATTGGGACAATTCTTATTCTAAACATGAAATTCTAAAAAAATAATTATTTTTTTGCATATTATAATATTAATTATAATTAAAAATATAAATCTAGGATATACCTTTCTAATTTTTCATTTAATTGATCTTAATTTTCATTTTTTTAATTTTGAAAATGCCTGATTTAATTTGAAAGAGAAGATTTTTCTTTTTCTAACTTTTTGTTTTCTAATATTAAATAATCATTTTCTTTTTTTAAATTTTAATTATCTTATTTAATTTTTTCCAATTCTTACTCTTTTTCTTTGAATGATTCTTTTATAATTTAGCTTTGTCCATGTAACTGAATGAAATCTATTATACTCCTACCATTTTTTTTTTATTCCTCGTCAATCTTTTATTATTTATAAATAATCATAAAATTTTAATTATTTGTTTAATAAAATAGTTTAATAATCTAATTTAATTGAATTAGCATATTATTTAATTACTTTTTTCGTTTCAATTTAGTGTAAACCAGGAATGATTTTTATTAAAAAATTATTAATACTAAAATTCTTATATATTGGATTATCTTAAATGCAAAGTTACTCCAACTTTTCTAGCTATTCTAAATTTACCAAATCTTATGGGAATTTTATAAAATTTTTTGCAATTTTAAAAATTTTAAGGTTTTTCTAAAATTTGATTGATCGCGGTATTTCCACTATCTTATTATTATTTAAATTTATTTTTTCTAAATTTACTAAAGTTTCCAATCCTTCTATACAACTAATAAGATTATCGGATAAATTAAGTTCTTTTAAAACTCTTAGATGTCTATTTATATTTTAAATTAAAATAAAATCTACAATAATTAAATGGATAAAAAATTATTATAATATTTTAAACAATTTTTGTTATATTAACTTAATAGTAATTTTATTCAATTTACCCTATATTTTCTATTTTAGAAATTTGATTATAACTTAATGATAATTCTTCTAAATTTTCCAAATAGTCCATATTTTGAATTTTCTAATTATAATAATAAAGATTAACATTAAAAAAAAAAATCTTTTCAAAACTTTTTATTTATAAATATATAAAAATGTTTAAATTGCTAATAATTTAATTTTTAGAATATAATTTTAATAAATAGGCTAATTTTTAAATTTCACTATTATATATGTATTTAAAAATTTTTACGTAAATTTTTAGAGAAGTATCTGGCCTCATATGAAAATTTAAAGTAGTTATATCTATGCATTTTTTATTTGCAATATTTTCAATTAATTCTATATCAATTTTAATTTCTAAAGGGGCTTCTTATTATTGTTATTCTTTATTTTGACTATAATTTTGTGATTTTTTGTAGCTTGTATTAAAATTTTAATTTCTTTCACTTATTTAATAGGATTATCTTCTATCAGATTACTGTAATTAATAAGCTTAGTTTTAATGTATAGTTTTGCTTTTTTTATGCATTTATTATGAAATAGAATATTTTTTATATATGTAAGGAATTTAAAGTAAACTTTTATTTTTTGACTTTAAAATATTTTTAGGTCACCTCTTTGAATAATTATGTTTTTGTTTTTTTAATTATAATTTAGTGGTTTTTGAATATTTTTTAATTATTAAATAGGAAAAAGTGAATTAATAAAATTAAATAAACTACTATTTTTAAATTCAAATAAATTAACACATTTATTTTCTAAATGGATAGTGTGTGATTAAAATATTTTTTAAATATTTTATATTTATTATAGTAAATTATTACTACGACAAAACTATAAAAAATTCATTGAATTATATAAATTCGCTTAAAAATTAAAAAACTCAAAATAATTACTATTATTATTGATTCATTGTTGCTTTTTAAACTTATTTTACGTCTTTTTATTTTTAAATTTTAGATATAATACTTTATTATTCTTCTTAAGGTAAATCTTTAAAAGGAACACCGTTAATTTCTGTGTATTCATCAAATCCTTCATTAAAAAACTCGTCTAATTTAAATAGTTAATAAAATTAATTATAAAAATTCTATATTTAATTTGAATAACGAAGAATTTTTAGTTACAATAAAATTTATTGATAATAAAAATATTATTTATTTTTTACCTTTTTCGTCCTACAATTCAAGATCTTAAAAGTCGACTTGATAATAATTTCCATAAATTTCTGTTGCAATTTTTACAATTTCTTCTTATTAATGTTCCATTATTATTTTATCTATTTTACTAAACCCATTGTATCTTTTTTCGAAAATCATAGAATAATAATTAATATTTAAACCTTATTATTCTTTTTTATCTTCGCCCTCATAAAATAGCATTTCTAATCCATTTAAAACTTCTTCTAAAATATCTGCGTCGTTGTAATTTAAAGCATTTGCCATAATTTCTAGTGTATCAAAATCTTTAACTAATAAATCGGCTTATTTTTAATCAGCTTAATTATAAAGACTTGCTAAAGCTTAAATTGCTTGCCTTTTCACCTAATTTATAATAAAAAAGATTAATAATAAAATAAGTTCCTTATTTATATATATTAATATATATTTATATATTTATAAATTAAATGATGGCTAGATATTTACATTAAACTTTTCTTCTTCTGCGCACCTGATAATCTCCAGAATAATTGTGTGATGATCGTATAATATTTGATTATTTTCACTTTGCATTTTACATAAATTTTTAATGATTCTCATATTTACTTCTTTTATTGAATCTTTGAAAATAGTTGTATATTGATAAGCTAATTCATGCAGGCCAAGCTTTAAAAAAATTTAAATATTTATATTTATAATTTAAATTATTTATTATATTATTTTTATTTGAAATTTGATTAAAGAAAAAAGTAAAAAAACATAAAATAAAAGTAATATTTTTAATATTTATTTTACTTAAACAACTTGCATAAGATCTTCATCATCAGCATAAGTTATATTTTCTAAAAAGTAAAAAGCTTATACCATAACACCTTCATGAAAGCCTTTGTTTCTCATTTTTTTTAAATATTAAATGGTCTTTAAAATTATTCCATTATATTATTAAATAAATTTTTCTAAACTTTTTTTAGATCTATTTTCGGTTAAGCCGCTTAATGCACTAAATAGATCGAAAGCTACTGAGTTATTATCTTCAATATTTTGTTAAATTAACGACTACAAAAGAGGAATTAATGGTTCAACCTTTTTATAAAATGAAATTAATAAAAATAAATACAATAAATTTAAAATTCTTAAATTATACTTTTTTATAGTTTAATGTTAAACCATCAGATTAGTCGAGTATATTATTTAGTAAAAATGCCAAATTTTCTAAAAGTTATTTATTTTAATCTTTTTTCACCAATGTTTCTGTGATTTTTTCTATTAAGCCCTATTATATCATTTATTTTTTATATTCTTTATTGTCTCCTACTATATTTGCAACACAATATATAGCGAACTCCCTAATTTCAATTTCATCAGATTCAAATTAATTAAAAAACAAAGGAACTATTTATTAATCTAACATTTTTTTCATATATATTTCTTAATTAGTGGCTAACAAAATAGAAAAAATTTGCATACTTTCTTTTTATAAGGCCACTTCATTCTATAAATAAAGTTAAAAAATAACATATTTATATAATAATTAATTTAAAAAAGGTTAATTATTTAAAATTGATACATTTTAAATTTTAATATAATATATATATAATTTTGACTTTACTTTAAATTATGGTTTTATATAGTGAGAAATTTATTAAATAATATCTGATTCGCCTATTTTTTTAACCATATTTTCGAAAATTTCGTTATCAGTTTATTCTTCACTTAAAATTGCTCTTATAATTTTTAAACTGCGTATTAACTCTTAAAGATTTTAATTTTAAAAAGCTAGTTAAAATTTTTGAATAAATTCTTCTAATTTGGGATTATTTTCAGGTTTTTATTAAACTTCATTTAAGGTTAACATTTTATTTATTTTTCTTTTTTTTAAAAATTTTTCTTTGTTTTGCTGTTTTCTTATCTGTACTCGGAAATTTTCTTTTTTTACATTAATAGCCTCTTTTAATAGTTATTGTTGCTCGCTGTCATTATTGTGTTAAAATTCTTTATGTTGTTATTATTTATTATTGTTTTGAGATGTCGATTATTATTAAATTTATATGTTTTGTAGATTGTGCTAAAATATAGGGTTTTCTTGATTTTATGTATTTGACTGAGAATTATTGAAAATTGAATATTAATTATTATTATTAATATTTTGTTGATTATTTTATTATTATTCATTTGTATCTTAATAAATTGACTGCGATTGTTATGACATTAGAGGTATCTTTTTTAGTTTATTTTTATTATATTTTTATTGGTGTTAAAATATTTTTGTAAAAATATATAAATAATACTTATTAATATTTTATTACTATGAATACTTAGCGGCAAATTTGATTTTAATCAGAATTGATTGATTATTAAACAATAAAATAAATTAATTATATACATTTTATAAAAATTTAAAAAAAAACATTTCGATAAATAGAAAACAATCGTATTTATAAAAAATTTTAATTCATTTATTTTTCAATCCCAAAATTTTCCATATTTTGTTTATACTTCATTTTTTATTTCTTATTTTTCCCAAGGAAATTAAACTTTTTTTATAATATCTAATTCTAAAATTTTGCTGAAGTCAAGTCTATCTTCCTCTATCAAAATATAAAAAATTTAGATAATAACTATAAAAAATATATATAACATAATTTATTACCTTTATACCATATTAATTTTTTAACCAAATCTCTCAATTCTTTGGTATGATTAAATTAAAATTTTAATTTTTTATAGTTCAACAGTATATTATATAAGTATTAATTTAATTAATACTTCATTATTTTTTAATTATCCTCTCCAAATTTTTCATTATATATTTCTATTTTTTATTGCTCATATTATTTTTACCTTAAATCTGATAGATGAGTGTTTTCTCTAATTAATTTTTAAATTGAATTTACATATATTTAATTTGTAAATAATTATAATAATTATATAAAAAAAACATAAATTAAAGGATATAATTTATTAAATAAGTGTGACAAAAAAAAATTAATTTTTAATTTTTATTTATTTACTTAATATAATTTCCTTCTCTGTCAAACTTCCCTTTTTCATATTAAGTATAATTTTTGCTTTTGTCTAATTCATAGAAAAAAAAAGGGTGAGTTAAGCCCTCAAATGGTAAAATTCCTTCAATCATTTCAAATAAAATTACGCCTAAACTCCACATATCACATTTAACTCCGAATTTCATGAATTTATTTTCCAAAAAATCAGAAATTCTTTAAGGCGACAAATAAGGGAAAATAACAGGCAGTGCAAAAATATAACTATTATTCATAAACCTAGTTATTCCAATTTCTAATTTTATTTTCCCAGTTTCTTTATCCTCCATGTGTATATTAAGAGGATTCAAATTAAAATGGTAAATTTATTTATCATATAAGTCTTTATAGGACAATAATATTTGTTTAAAAATAATTAATGCCTATTTTTCTGATAATTTTTGCCCCTTATCATATAAGTGCTGAAAAAGATTGCCTTTGTTTAAATATTCTTAAATGAAATAAATATCCTTATTTTTTATAATTATTCCTAAATGCTGTTTTTAAAATTTAAAAAATAAAATAAATATTATAAATTTTTTATAATATATACATTAATATACATCTAAAAATTCTATCGTGTAAACTAATATTAAAATATAATTTTGTATTACTTTTAGAGTATACGGATTCTGAAGTTTAATTATTTCTTTTCCTAATTTTTCTAAAAATACTTTTAAAGTTTTAGAAATTTTCTTATCAATTAAATAATTTGTATATAGTTATTTAATTAACACTGTTATATCCGGATAGTTAATATGGTGACCAAGGTAATAATATGCTAGAGCCACTATTAAAAAATAAATATGATTAATAAATTATATATAATCATATGTAATTTATTTTAATAATATTTAATTATTTATTTCATTTTAAAAAGATTTTTTAATATAAATGTGTATTTTACTTTTTCCAATCTATATCGATCTATCTATAACCCAATCGCCAACTTGGCTAAAATATTTTTTTATTTCTTAAATTTTTCTATAATGTTCCCTTTCTTTTGCTTTTTAATGCATTTTTAAATTAATCAATTTATTGTCGCCAAAATCATAAGTACTTTGCTATTATTAATTATCTAACAATTTTTTATACTCTATATGATTTTTTCTTTAAAAATAAAACATAATTTATATTTTAAATGTATACTATTATAATTAAATATATTAGTATACCTTTACTTTTAGCTTTAATTTTAACTTTATCTTTCTATTTTATTTTCACTGTTCATAGTAACTAAATTGTCAAGTATATCTTTATTTTATTCCTTAAATATTTTATATAAAATAATATAATATTGTTTTTTTTATGAATTATATAGATAATATAATCATATTTTTTACTGTTTAGACTTATTATAAGGCTTTTTAGTTTAATTCTGATTATTGTTATTTCAATAAATCTATATTTTCACCAAATAATATTTAATACTAAGAATCATTTTATATTGAATCCTAATTAGAATATGTTTAATTGTTATTATTTGATTAATTTTAGCTTAAAGTTTCTAAAATTTCTGATTTTTCCGAAATTTCTTCTAAAGTACTTTACTAGAATTTTTTAACTTAATTTTAATAAAAAAAAGAATCAGTAGAATTTTTAGAAGATTTACTTACACTTTCACTTAGTTCACTTAGTTTTTTAGTATTTTATTAATCTTAATTTTATAAATTACTATATTTACTCAAATAAAGTGAAGAATCGTTAGAGAAAAATGAGTCTGTAGAATTTTATGAATATTTGGAAGGGTTTTGTATTTTTTAATTATTATTATTTTATAAATTACTGCCTTAACTTTCACACAGAGATGAATTGAAATTGCTAGAAAAAAATGAATCTGATGAATTATTCGAATTTATATATTACTTCTCAATTAATTGTTATTTATTTTATAGTATTTAAAAAGCCTCATCAAAATTGTATCCATTTTTAGAATCAGATTATTATTATTAAAATTAATTACTATTATTATATGATTGATAATTATTTTTATTGTTTTTATATCCATATTTACGTTAACCCTCATCGTAAGCATTAGGTAAAAAAAAATGCTCTTTATTTCTATACTCTTCAAAAACTGGTTTTCCATTACTATAAAAATATTCAAATTCTTCATTTGAATTTAACATTTTATCGTCAGTTTTCTAATTTATAGGTAATTCTTTATGTATTCTTTTAAAATAGAAAAATTAATTAACTTTTTTTTATATAAATATTTATATAAGCATATAATTATACCTTTTTTTTTCTTTAAACTTCATTTTAAAATCAACATTATTTTCATTTATATTAAAATCTTCATATTAATTTTCATTGGCATAATATTAAAAATCATCTTTTGAAACCCCCTTTTTACCAAATAAATTATTATAAAACTAAGATTTTCTAAGTTTATGCATAGTTTTAATTTGTTCTTCTGCTTTTTTTTTATTTAATTTTTTCTTTAATTTATCTATTTCATCTTAATTATTTTTATTTTAAAGCTATTCATTTTATTTAGGTGGACCAAAAAATTATGTATTAAAATCATTTTTATCTTTATATATATTATTATTTAAAAATTCGGACTATTCATTATCTGATATATTATTATTTTAGAGTTAATGATCTTAAATATTTTCCTAATAATTATTAGAATTAGTTGAAGATTTTTTTAATATTGATGTTAAAGAATCACGATCGTTATATTAATTTTTATTTTATCGCATTTTGTTGCATTTTTTTCCTAGAATTATTAAATAAATAATTAAATTCAAGAAATTAAATTAATTACTAGAATATTTATTAATATTGAAAATACTAGAAATGTATAGTATATAAATCATATTAATAAAATGTATAAATAAAATTTTTTTATTAATATTATTCTCCTTACTATATATATTCAAGCCTAATTAAAAAATATTAAAGATTTTTTGAGTATAAATTCCTTTATATGCTATAGTTTGTTTTAATTTAAAAAAGTAAATATAACAAATTTTTTGAACTTTTTAGAATAATTTTCACTATTTGAATAAATGAATCTAATTACAGATAAATATTTTATTTTTTATATATAAAATTAAAATATATCAAAAAATAATTTTACATGGCAAAATATATTTTACTAAATTCTTCAATTTCTATAAAAATAGTGCTTTTATAAAATGCTAAAATATACAACGTATTTTATATTAATAAAGTATGATGGTTTAGTTAAATTAAAATTTTTAACTACCATCAATCTGTATAATGAGATTTTGTTAAATATATTGTAATTCTTATATTAAGTAACTTTTAAAATTTATTAAAAATAATAATTTTAAATTATATCGTTATAAAAAAGATTACTATAATAATTAAATCTTATTTTAAAAGTTATATTTTATAATTAAAAATAATGGAAGTTAAAGAATTTAGAATAGCTTTTACATTAACCGGGTTATTTAATTTTAAATGTTTGATATATTTTATTTTTATATTCATATGATATAAATTTTTAACATTTATTAAAAATAATGATGATTTAGTTTTCTAGTTGATTAGAAAAATAATAATTTATTTATTTTATCAAAAATTGAAAAAATTCAATGATTTGTAAAAATAAAAACTAAGAAATAAAATAAAATAAAAAATAAATAATAACTATTGAATAAAAAATTGATTCTAAAAGATATTCTTTTGCTTATAAAAATAATTTAAATTTAGAATTTCTTATATTAAAAAAATCAAATAAACAATGTTTCATTATGTTAAACTTTTATTTTTGCCTATGGAAAAAGATGTATATAATAAATTTTATCTAGAAGAAGAGATTTAGTTAAAAAGGATTTTTAAGATTTTTTTGATAATAATTTTAATTATTTAAATATATACTGTAATTGTAACCTGGAAAAATTATGACCAAGATCAAAATGACTATCAAACAATAATAATATAGTTGTCTATTACTTTTATAATTTTCATAGAATTCATTATTTGCTTTATTTAAAAGATTTCGATATAGTATATTAATTTTTTATCATTTAATGGAATTCTTGTTATCTTCATTTACTTTTTATATTCAAAATAATAATAATAAAATGGTAGTGTGCCTAGCTATTCCTTTCTGGCTGTTTGCATAATTCATGTAATTATTTAATCGTAGGGGACAAATAATTATTTAAAAGTTTTTAATATTACTGGAATTATCTTGGCCTTTTTTATAATATTTGGAAAAAAATATGATTACACATTTAATCAGTTTTTAGGTCTTTTTGCCAGCTTTTTAATAATAATTTTAGGATTGTATAAAGACTAATATTTAAAGTAAAAGTTTTTTTAGTAGTAATTTGAAATAGACAAATAAAGGCAACATTTATAAAATATAATAAATAAACTACCCATTAATATTATCGTAACCAAATTGGATTAATAATATTAAAGAAATGAAATATTTATTGCCAATGAAATGGCCTTAGAAAATTTAGGTTTAAAAAACAGGTCTGAATTTGAATAAGTAGCTAAAAAAATTATAATAAGTCAGGAAAACTCAAATTTTATATTTTAGAAACCATATATTAATTAGAACATTTAAGATATTTTAAATAACAATTTAAATTCCATAAGCAATAATGAAATTCAAATAAATAGAGAAAATAATTAAAGCTATAGTAAAATAAATAATGATCAACCTAATTTACATAATTTTTTAAAGAAGAAAGTATTTTTACAGCAAAAATTAATTGATTCGCATGCAAGTGATAAAAATACTAAAAATACATTTGAAAATATAAGAATTTCAAAATCACCTAAAAGTAAAATCTTATATTATTAGGAATAAAAATCAGTTCATTTAAATTAAAATAATAAACAAAAATAGGATTAAAATTTAAATTTATCATCTTCATAATAAAAAATAGGTGATTCTGAAGATTCTGACCTTGATTTTTAATGGTTATAAATTTATTAAAATTATTTTTTTATTGTATTTAAAAAATATGTTTATTTTTTTAATTTTTTTTATTTTAAAGGAAATCATTTGAGTATTAAAAAGGGAATTTCTACACACGTAGGTCTAAAAATTAAAATGATAGTATTATTGTAAAGCATAATTTAAAAATATATGTAAAAGCAATTTAATCTTTTCAAAATATATTTTGTGCAGTGGTATTTTCAAAAATAGATGATCCTATTTAACAAAATTATAACTTATAATCCAAATTATCTTTATCTCCAATTAACAGTCAATTTTAAAATTTAATTTAAAATTCATAAAACTAACACAGTTAATAAATATAATCTAGTAATCTAATAATAAATGAATTATCAAGTAAATAATTAGACCTTAAATTTATTAATATTTTTTTATTATTTATAATTAAATTTATATTATAAAAAATTATTTTTATTATATTGATAGATATTATGTCGGATTAAAAATATTTAGAATCATATAATTACACAATATTTAAAGCTCTTTCTTTAAATGCATGGGAAAAGTTAAGAAAGTATGGTAATAGAATTTTGGACAACTTTTAGTAAAATAAAAATTTTACTGCCGATTAAGTAGATAATTTGAAGTATTTTTTTATCAATGAATCTTATAGGTGCATATTCCAAAAATATAATAAAAATATGAGAAATTATATTAAAATAAACTAAAATAATATCAATTTAATATAATAAATTGGCATAATTGAATAAATTTTTAAATAATAACTAAAATAAAAAAATATTGAAATTATGCTTAAATCAGAAGATCATTAATCAAAGTATTTAGAAAGGGAAAATGCTTAAATTTTAAATGATCAATTAAAAGTATAAATTTTGTTATTTTAAATATTTAGTAATGTAGTAAAGTTTGCTAAACAAAAATGTGAGATAAAAATTAGAAGTACCAAATAAGATTAAAATCTAATTGAATTAATTTTTAAAAATGACATTGATATAGAAAAAATTAAAAAGAAATAAAAAATTAGTCATTGTGAAGCAAAGATTGGTTTTAGAGTGTGCTCTTAAATTGCTGATTAAATTGGCGATAAGTTGTGTTTTAATACAAAAGACTAAAAATTGTTTTCTTTAAAAATCGGAATATATAAAGATATATCAAAAAAAATTAACAAATGCAATAATTACCATACTTCATTATAACAAAATTCCAATAAACATAAACAAAAATAACCAATTAGTTAAAAATTCAAATCAATAAACAGTTCGATTTTTTCTCCAAACAAAGGTTATTTGAGTAAATAAAACATTTAGTAGATGTAAAAAAACAATAGAGATGATCTTTAACTTGAAGATTAGATATAATTACAAAATAATGAAAATAAAAATATAAATATAAATTAAATAACAACTTCTAATAATAATAATTATGATAAGAACTTAAATATAAAAAATTAAGAATTTTTAAATGAAAATTAGTAAAAAAAATAAAGTTTTAACACTTTTAATAATTTAGATAAAGATTATAATAAATAGAGTACAAATACCCAAAGTGATACTAATAATTAGAGGAATAATCTGGGATAAAGTTAAAATAAATGGTGTAATTTTTTATAAAATTATCAATAAAATGAAGATAAATTATCAATAAGTATATGTGATGAAAGACTCGGTTAAAATAATGAAATTTAAGTTAATTAGTAAATTCACTATAATATGAATAAT
The DNA here is from genome assembly GCA_001447515.1 of Pseudocohnilembus persalinus. Classification (NCBI taxonomy): domain Eukaryota; phylum Ciliophora; class Oligohymenophorea; order Philasterida; family Pseudocohnilembidae; genus Pseudocohnilembus; species Pseudocohnilembus persalinus. The sequence goes on from LDAU01000211.1 coordinate 55,688, forward strand.
TTGAGGTCATTGGAAAATATAAATTTGAATTAAGAATTAAATTATAATATATTTTCTGAAGACTCTCAAAGAAAGTTTTTGAGTCCTAGAAATATTTAAAATAAAAATTAAAATAATAGTTTTTTATAAAATGCAAAATATAATTAAAATGAAATAAGTTATGATAGAGAATAATAAAAATTTTAATAACATGATGATTTTAATCGAAAATTGTAAGAATAATAAAAAATCAAAAATCATGCTAAATTAAAAAAAAACAGTTAGAATTTGTATTTGTTAAATAGTTAAAAAAATAATAAACAGGACCTTATTGAAATGATGAAATAATATATGAAATAATAAGAATTAAATAAATAAATTAATTTAAATGGTTATTCAGATAATTCAGATTTATAGGAATAGGGATTAAATTTATAAAATAAAATTAAATAAGAAAAATAATTATAAAATTAAGAAAAACATCAATAATAAAAATAATTTAATTAGTATTATAATTATAAAATTTAAGATAATCAGGATAATTAATTAAAGTAAGAATGTCTTAATGGCATTATTTACAATAAAATGGTTAAAGACAAATTAAAGTGATATATTAAACTTAAATATTTAATTTAATATGTAAAGATTTATTAAATTTTTTATTTAATAATTTATAAGGTTGATATTAAATTTTTTTATAATAAATGTAAATTATAGTTTATTTAAACAATACTATCATTAAATTTAAGTATTATTAATGTATGGTTAATTTTGCTACAAAACTAAAGTTTTATAAGTATAGTAATTTTATAATTTTGATTAATTTATAAATTATATAAAACATAAATATATAAACCATAAAAAATAAATTTTAAAAATCTACGAAAAATGTTAAGCAAAAAATTAATTCGAAATTTAATAAAAAATTATAAAATTTAGAGTTTGCAAAAAAATTAAATAGTTTTATTTTCATCATAAGAAAATCAGTAATAGAAACAATAATTATAGTAGTAAAAATAAATATTATAAAATAAATATGATAAGATTAAATATATTTTTATTAATGTAATATTTTTAATTATTATGTAAAATATAATTAGACAATAAAAATACAAAGAGGTTTTTGAAGAAGTAAATTAAAACATTACTTTAGGAGATATTAATTTATTAAGTTAAGAGTTTTAGAAATTATTAAAATAAAGTGGGAAAGGTTATTATAATTATGCGCAGAAATAAACTATCTACTAATTTTTTGACATGTTTTAAAAAGGCTTTTAAACAAAATAGGCATAAAAAAGCCTTCATAAATTTTTGCATTATTATGTAAAATAAGACCCAGATTAAAATTAAATATAATAAAAATAAGATAAAAAATTAAATATAAAATAATAATAATAGTAATAATAATACTTTTATTGCGGTTCTGTATAGATTTTAAAAGACCCTTAAAATTAATATTTTTTGGAAAAAATCGTTCCAAGTTTAGAATATTTGTAAAATGGGGAATTTAATTAATTTACAAAGTTGGATGCATTAAAAATAGTTTTATTGTTAAATTTTGCGGACAAAAGTTATTTAGAGTAAAAAAAACAATTTGAGTTGGCTGAAATTTCTTATTTAGACAGGAAAAAGCTGAATAAATCAAAAATGCAGGAATTTTAGCACAGAAAAAGTTTATAACCCAATAAAAACGGGAAAGTTTAATAAGAGGAAGAAGAAAAAATTATAAGTTATAAAAATTATTAGGAAATTGGTTAAGAAAATTTGCAGAATTATTATGTTATGCTAGAAGATGAGTATGAGGAAGGAAATAATAAATAATAATAATATGTTGAAACTACTGTAAAATAAGAAATTTTCCACAAATTAATAGAACTTTTGAAATTATCGAAAATGCCTAAAAGATTTGAAATTGAGGAATTGCACGAAATTTTGGGATATATGGTGAATAACGAAAATTTTTTGGAAACTGTCAAATAGTCTGTTTTGAAAAAATAGATAGGCTAAACTGTTTAAATTTTACTTTAAAAGCTAAATGAACATGAATATATTTAAATTATTAGCGAAATTTTAGGCTTTTTATAAGAATTGAATCCGTCTAGTTTTCCTTATAATAAATTTTTGGGAAATTTTTTGATAACTTATATAGAAAAATCAGATGAAGAATTTGATTTGGCGCTGGCTAAAAGTAAACTAACTAAATTTTAATCAATAAATTTAGATTAATAATATTTTTTTTTTAATTAAATTTTTTTTATAATATTATATTATAAAAAATTAATTTTTATCAAGAAACCTTGAGTTAATTAAAAAATGACCAGCCCGTATCTAAATAGTTGTTAGAGTACATAGAAGAGTTTTTAGAAGATATGACTTATGAAGAAAGATTAAAATTTATTTAGTTAAATATTAATAATTCTTATTTTTTCAATACTGAAACATAAGACAAAATTATTTAGAAAAATTTAGACATATTCAATAATTTATCAAGAAATTTTAAAGACGTTAATGAATTTTGCCAAAATTTTCACTATTCTTTTACCGTATTGCTGTAATATATGACTTTGTAGTCATTATAAATTTAGTAAAAATTTTATGGTATAAGTTAAAACCATATACTTTATTTAATAAAAAATTACGAAAATTTATAAGACGAGTAGAGTTTTACTCTTATAAATTCTATTTATATGTTAATTGAACAAGTTAGTATAAGTTAAAATTAGAGTATTTAAGTTTAAGGCACAGAATTTGGCTAAGAAATAGTTTAATTTTTACAAAAAACTTATATTAATAATTTAAATCAAGAAACTATTTTACCTATTGATAATATTGGTGTTTTAGAATTAATGTATATTTATTTAAAATTAAAGCCTTATGATACAAAAACTATAGATTTATTTAAGTATTACATAGTTGAAGAAATTTAGTTTAATGAAGAGGCCAATGATGTTTCTATGGCTGATTAAGATTCTGAAAATTTTAGTGTTTTTTTGAAATCATTTAAAAAATTGATTATAAATAAAGATGTATTATTTAAATTACATTAAGTATTTTAAGAACTTTAAATGTAAGAATTTAATTTTGAAAACCACACTTTTAGAGATTTGGTATTTTAAAGAAAAATGCAGTTCTTTTTTTAATAAACTGGTTTGATTTGGTCTATACCTACAATAGGGAAATAATCTATTTTCGAGTAAATATTATCTTTATATTTATTATTTTATTTTAAATTTATTATAAAAATACGTTATATTAATATATATAATATTTTATTTATAATAATAGAAATTAAGTAAATGATTTAACAAGTTATGTTTAGACAATTTCTGTTTTCCATAATTATTAGAAAAAGGGATAAATTGGAGAGAAATATATGAGAAGATTTTTAGAAAATAAAAGTTTTTTCACATCTGAGGGATATAAAATTTATGATTTTTAAAAAATTAATTTTTTACTTTAATCCAATTAATCTTTGCATATTTAATTATTGGAAAAATAAGCAAAATTTTTATTAACGTAAGAAATATCAGCTAGCATGTCTCTTTAGGGAATGTTGAATATTTTAAATTAATTTTTGAATTTTAAACTCACATATAGGTAAAAATTTTATAATTTAAATTAATTATCAATATATTTAAATGTATGTACAATTTTTTATTTTCATGAATAATAATTATTTTTTTATTTATCTTATTTAGACAATTCTTTAATTCTGAAAAAAATAAGGGATATTTATAAGGATATTACGAAATTTTTTATTTGATTGAAGATACTATATTTAGAAAAGCAGTTACTAATTATGACGAATTAAAAAAGACTGAAAAAATGGATATTTTTGAAACATTTAAAAAGCAAGATTTATAAAAAACAAAAGAAGACTGGAGAAATTTTAAAGAGAAACTTGATTTAAATTAAGATTTATAAATTAATGATGTAGAAATTTTATTTTAAATGTTTTTTAGCATAGCTAAGTTTAACATGACTACAAACAGGTAAAAATTAATTAATTAATATTAAAAAAATTCCATAAAATTATATTTTTAGGAATTTATTAAAAAATTTAGTAAATTAAATGAATATTTATTTTATTTTTTTTAATTTATTAAAATCTAGATATAATTGGATAGTGACCAGATTACTTGGCATTTATTTTAATAAAATTTCTAAGCCATTAAAATGTGAAATGCTATATTATATAGGAGAATTGGATCTAGCAAGTGATAATTTAGAGGTGATTAATTTAAAATAAATTAATTTTTAATGATATATATAAATTTAAATATTTTTGAAATTTTTAGGTAAAAGTGGAAAATTATCTAGAAAAATAAAAATATAATTTTAATTTATAAGAAAGTGTTTAAATTTTATGGTTTTTGGCAGTTAAATTTAACCAGAATTAGGAGGCTTTAGAGGGATTAATTTAAAATATACAAAAATATGATAAAAACTAAATAAAATAAGAGTTAAATACAGATTAACAGCACAGATTATTTATAGTTTATAATTTGTATTAATTAGAGCAAAAAAAATTGAATTGGAAATTAAATCAAGAAGTCGAAGATTTTTTAGCAGAAAATTTTTAATCTTTTAATTTTTTTAGCAGATAGACCAGTTTTTCGGATTTTATTAAGAGTTTTTTCAATAATTTTGGATTTCCTTAGTATAAAATGAACTAATAAGTTGGAATTTTTAACTTTTTAATGACTTTTCCGGATTCCAATGTTTGTGTTATTTTGGATAAGGAGTGTTATAGGTATATTTTTTTTTAAATATTATTATTATTTTTAAATTAAATAATAGTAATTACTTTATTTTTTACTCCCTCTAATTATTGACAATTTTTATAATAAATTATTTATTTAATTTTAATTCTTTAATTCTATTACAAATTTAAAAGTTTATATAAATAATAGTAATTAAATATTTTTAAAATTATTTTAGAGGAAGAACTAAAGAAGAGATTGGTTTAATCGCAATTATTAGAAGGTATTTGGTTAAAAATAAATTCAGAATGAGAATCTTTGAATTTTACGAATTCAATTAGTTTACTAGAAGACACTAAAAGCACAATTATTTAAAATTAAAAATGTCAAAGATTGAACAAGACCCTGAATTTTTAAAATAAAAATATCACTATAACTATTGATTTCAGTATATTTATTAATCCTATCTTATTAATTTTGTTTTAAACTGTTATTCCAATTATATAAATATTTATATCAGATTTTAACAGTCTATAAATATTAACAAGGTTAAACGTATAATAAATATTACTTTCAAAGTAAAGTCTGATAAAATCTGATAGATAAAAATTTTCCAATGTAATTCTTTAATTAAAACTGTAAATATAAATTAATAAATTGATAAATCTCTAAAAAAAAAAATATTAAAAAATAAAATAAAAAAATAAATAGTAATAGATATATAATGTAGAAAGTTTATTTAAATTACCTTACAATTTCTCAGCCAGATGAATTTGTAGACCATAAAAATATAATAGCAGATTTGGTTGAAAATTTGGAAGAAATTCGAAACGAAGAAGTTAAAAAAAAGCTAGAAAATTTGGAAAATTACGGTTTCAACACTATTTCAACAATTTAAAAGGATGGAACAGAAAGCCAAATGCTCAACAAAAACCTCACCCGGCTTTTTGAAAAAATCCAAACCTACGAAAATAGCAAACAAAATATCAGCAATAATCAAAATATTAATGAAAATACAAGTATAAATAATGACACAAACAAAATGAGTAAAAAAACAAACATAAATATGATAAAAAATATAACTAAAAACAACGATAGCATACAAAATCATATCATATGTAATGAAAACACAAACAACAAAAATAACGATAAAATAAATAATAACAACTTCAACAGTAATAATAACAACATAAATGACATAAAAAACAATGATAATAAAAATACCATAAATGAAATAAAAAACAATGATAACAAAAATATGATAAATGAAATAAAAAACAAAGAAGTCTCAAATAACTAAAATTATAACATAAATTAAAACATAAATAACTAAAATAATATAAATAACATAAACAACATAAATAACTAAAATAATATATTTAACATAAATAATAACTAAAATAACTAAAACAGCATAAAACAACAAATAAGTCACATCGTGCACAGTTCTCCGACAGCAGTTCTTACCGAAGAAGGGGGTTTAATAGGGGGCATCGGGCGTGAGATAATATAGTAATAAAAGTTAAGTAACGTGACATATATTCCAATGTTGGGCGGTTGCGCTTCCATAGGGCCTGTGCTATAAGTGGCTGCTTCTTTGGCTTTAAGTTCTTAGAAGCCTGTGCTTTTGGCTGTTAGTTTGCACGCTTCTACGGCGCGGAAGTTGGTTGCGAAGAGGAGGGGGAGTTTGATGGGGGAGGTTTTGTAGGCTTGTCCTTATGTTTTGTTTGGGGACGCTTGTTTTACTTGTGTGGTGGGGTGCGAGTAGATGGGAGATGTTAGCTATGAAATTGTTAGCAGTGAGGTGGGGGTTTAGGCGGAGAAGTGGGTGGCTAGGGCTTTTGTGGGGGAAAGTGGGATTGTTATGAAATTGAATGGGGAGAATTAAAGGTATATGTTAAAAGAGTATTTGGAGGGGGAGATTGAGAAGGTTTAGAGGGTTTTTGGGGTTAGTAAATTTTTTGTGCATAATTAGGTGCCTGTTATTTTTAATTCGATTATTAGAGGTAAAAAAATTGATCCTGAAGATGCTCCGGAGATTGTTAGTAAAATGGGGAATTTAGCTTGTGCTACTTCTGTATATAATTTAGCTATGTATGAGGAAAAATTAAAATAAAATGGAGAAATTATAGGTCTTTTTTCTGTTGGAGAACATACTGGAATTTCATAAAGTACAATTATATTAAAAGTTATATTAAAAAATAATCAAATTTGATTCATAAAACCTATTAATTCATTTATTTATATATTAAAACAGCTATTTATATCTATAATATTATAATTAATATAAATTTTACCTTTAGAAATTATTAATTGTATATTAAGTTTTTAGTTTATAAATTTACAATTTTACATATAGAAAAAGTACATTTAATAAAATTTATTCGTTAATTAACATTTTTATCATGTGAATAATAAATATTAAATAAAAATTATTTAATTTTATAATACACAAATAAAAATTACAAATAATTAATTTAATTATAAAAAATAAAACACTTAATTATAGTTGAAAAGGTTTATTAATAAATCTAATAAAATAATTTGAAAATTAAAAGAAAAATCCAAAGAAAAGAAAAATTAAAAAATAATTTTTTTAAGAAAATATAACATAATAAACTTTATTTTTTATAAATAAAAACAAATATAAATAAGCGATAAATAAATCAATAAAAGCAAAAAAAAAATAATTTTATAATGAGTAGAGCATATGGATACGGTGGAAGTCACCCTTATGACAGTTCTCCCTAATAATAATAAAATTAAATGTAAAATAGATCTTTCGCCCCTTCAGTTTAGTTATTTGGCCCTTAAGGAAGTTTTACTGAAAATAATTAGACTCAATGGAATAAATACGAAGTGAAGCCCCCTTAATCAGACTAAAGTACATAAATATTTATAAATAAATATATTATATATATTATATATTTTATTATTAATTATTTAATATTTTTATTAAATTTTAATTTATTGTTTTAATAACATGTTTAGATAATTATGATCAAATTTTGACGGAGTACAATAGAAAATTAAATGATAATTAAAAAGAGGCGCGAGAAAGGAGTAATTTAATTTAGAATTTGGAGAACACTTTGGACCAGGAAAGATAAAAAACGCAGTAAATGAGGTTGGCCATGTAGCAAGAGTAAGAGAAGGAAAAAAGGTAAAATATGGAATTTGAGCACAAAATTAAGGCTTTAAGACAGGAAAGTTTTAAAAAAGAAGAGGCTATAATGGAAATGCAAAGGCAAATTTCTCATTTAAAAGAAGAAAATAACAAATTAGATGACTGGAACAGACAGCAGGCCTAGAAAATCCACTCTTTGACTGAGTAAAATAACAATTTAAGGAATAATTACGAAGAAAAATAGAGTTATCTTTAGAAATAATTAGATTAGCAAGATTAAAGGTATAGAGGGGAAATTGAGAGAATGAATTAAGAAAATGTGTAGTCAATAGAGTCTTTGAATAAGTAGTGGGATTTTAAGTATAAAGCTTTGGAAGAAAAATGCAAAAATTTGGTGTAAGTTAAGGCCGGAATTGAGGACGAATTGCGGGCTATGGACAGAGAAATTGTTCGGGAAAGAATGGAAAATGAAGAGAGGTTAAGATAAAAAATAGTTTAGACTTAGCAAGACGAGTAGAAAAAATATTAATCGTCACTTTAGAGTTTGGAGTAAAAATTGGCGTAATATGAACAAAGTTTTAGAAATATGACTAATAAAAATAGAGACTTGATTTAGGAACTGTCTGAAAGAGAAAAAACTTTGCGAGAACATTCCATTATTTTAGAAGAAATGCAAAATTCGCATAAATAAGAAAGTGCTGAACTTTAGAATTAAATTAATCATTTGAATATAATTAGAGAACAGCAGTTAGTTGAGTTGAATTAGACCAAAAATAACTTTGAAAAAACCGAAGCAGAGTATTTGGAATTGAAAAGAAATATTCAGGCTATAAGAGATGAAAATTAAGCAGAAGTTAATAGAATAGAAGAAGAAGACAGAGTTGAAAAAACAAGACTTGAAATGATAAGAGATAAATAAGCTAGAAAAATTTCGGAGTAAGAAAAAAGTATGGCTTAAATGGAAGACGAAATTGAAAGGTTAAGAAGCGATTAATAAAGGTTAAAAGGTATGTTATAAGATAAAATTAAAAATACTATAGAAACCACTATTACTGATAAGAATTAGAATTATGTTGATTTTGAAAAGCCTTAACATTCCTTAAAATATTGATAATATTATAAATTTATAAATATTGATAATATTATAATTTATATATATTTATATTATATAATTTAAATTTTTTGGTTTTTTTGTTATATGTTATTAAGTTATATAGCTCTTTGTATTAATAAATATAAGAACTTTTTTTTTTCAAAATTTTTTTTATTTAAAAATTTTAAATTATCTTAATAAATTTTGATCCGAATTTCATTTTCTTCCTAGTTGATATTTAATAGTATGTTTATTCTTAAAATTCGTTTATTAATATCGTTGATTTTAAAGTATAATTGTGAAAAATAAATATTAAAAAATAAAAAATATATTAAAATAAATGTAGCAACAATAGTTTTATAGACCTTAATAACAATTTAATTAGGAACAATTTTAATAAAAGCAAATTCCAAACCCTAACTTTTAGGGTTAGTAATAATATTTCTCAAATTAATAGGTGAATTAATTACCTTAACAATACTAATAAGTAAAATAATTATTATCAACAATAATTAAATTTAAAAGTTTAAGTATTTTTTTAATAAAATTTTATAAATATTTTTTCATTTTAAACTTTATTCTTTAAAATATTTAACAATATTTTATTTATTTCAGACTACAGTACCTCCATAATAGAATCACAATTAAAATACACAAAACCTTTAAAATAACAAATAAATTTAAAATCAACAAGTTTAATAATAGAAACAAAATTTAAATTAACAGCAATAAAGATAGTTAACCTAATAATAATAAATGTAACCATAATAATAATAAAGATAATAATAATAAATATAATAGTAATAGAAATTTATTCCATAAAAGTAACAATAATCTTAAGTTTAGCAACAATTATAACAATAGTAGCAGTTATAAAATTAAGCGTTAAATACAAAATTATAATCGCCATAATAAAACTAATAAATTTTGTAAAACTAGAATGAAAATTAAGATTAATAATTTTTATTACAACTTTAAGAAAAAATTAATATGCTTATAAAAGTTAACGAATAAATATCAAAAGAAAATGAAATTTTATCTTAATAAGTTTAAGGTCTTGACGTTACTTAAGGAATTAGTATGTGTAATTAAATAAAAATATATAATGGTTTTTATTCAAAAAATAATGTAAAATATAAAATCATAGTTAAAATATTTACAAATTTTTTATAGTCTAAATAAAGAGAGAAAATGAATAATTAAAAAGTCAACTTGAAGGTTACGTTAAAGAAACAGATAAATGGAAAGAAAAATGTTAATTATTAGAAGATAGATTATAGTAATAACATATGGTTTGGGAAGAATATGATAGAAAAAACAAATTATTAAGTAATAAAAGTGCCAATTAGGAAGAATAATAAAATATTGACTAAAAAATATAATTACTTGTAGAAGAAAACACGAATCTAAATTAAGAATTACAGGAAAAGGCTAACTAAATTGAGTAAATATAATAAGAATTAAGCCAAAATTAATAAGAAAGTAATTTAAATTCAAGTTAATAAAACAGTAATAACAATAATTAATTACATCAAATAATTGAGCATCATAATAGAGAAGTAAATTTATGGAAAGAAAAATATGATGATTTGGAAAATAAATTATCATAAATAATAGAGTAGTAAAACCCAAAAAATTAAAATCTTGATGATTAACAGTAAAATTAAATATTTTTTTTACTTATATTTAAAATAATTAAATAAATATAAATATTTTATATTCAATTTAATATTTTTATAATAAAAATTTTGTATAAAGAATAACGGAGCTTGAAAATAAAATAGAAATTTTAGTAGAAACAAACTAAAAATTAAATAAAATTATTGAAGAATAGATAAATATATAGGGTTGATATTTTTGAATTAATGTTTCAAAATTTTAATTTATAAAAATATACAATTTATAATTATTGATATTTATATTATAACTCTTTAAAACAAATTTACTATCATAAGAATTAAACAATTATCATACTTAAAAGAAATATAATATAATAAATTAAAATAAGATAAAATAAAATAATGTGTACTGATACAATTGCTTAAAAAAATAATAAAGATAATTTTTATTATTCCGTCATTTTAAATTTAAATATAGAAACTGTTATAAAGTCAATATAAGAGTATCTATAAGATAATATGGTATAAATATTTATTTTTTATAGATTTAAAAATATTTTCAAATAAAAATAATTATAATAATAGATAGATAGTAAAATTTAATAAAATGATTTTAAGGGTAATAATATTTTTTGTGTAATATATGAAATAATTTTACATGAACTTTATATTGGATTTGATAATATTAAAATTTACTTTTTTAAAAGATCTTTATTGTATTAAATTCTAAGATCATGTGTAATTAATATAAATTGAAAGAAAAAATGATTCAAACTAGCATACAATTAGTTTAAATTTTATTTCTATATAATAAGAGAAAGTAACAAAAGTTTTAAATATAAATATATTGAATTTATATTTTTAATTTACCATTTTCTTTTAAAAAACTAGATCTGTATTTTATCAAGATTAAAAATAAAATTGTATAAGATTTCAAATTTATAATAATCCAACTTAATTTTTAAGTATGTAAATTTTTAACAAGATAATGGCAAAAATAATTTCAATATTTAAGTAAAGTATGAACAAGTGTAAGTTTGGATGAATGCACTTATTAATAACATATAAAATTAAAATGAATTAAGTTCTAAATTTTAAATTTAAAAAAATACTGAAAATTTGTTAAAAAATTATGATGAAATTACTTAATTTTAATTTCAAAAATGGTAATAAATGGAAGGGCCTAGTGAAACAGTGAGAAAAAAAATAAAAAATATTTACTTTTATTTAATAATTTTAAAATAATAATTTTTGAAAATATCTTCTTTAAAATTTAAAGGATGTCGAAATAATTTATAAAAATATTGAATTGGGAAATTAAAATACTAGAAAGATTTTGAAAAAAATTTATAAAAATAAAGTTGAATATGAGGAATTTTTAGGTTTGGATTTTTTTACATAAAAATAATAAGAATCACAAATGGATTTAAATTAGCAGGTTCAAAATATTGTTGAAAATACTTTATATTTAATAAAAAATTAAAATATATATTATATGGGATAATGGAAATAAGGAATGAGGTTAACATATTTATTTTTATAATTAAATATTTATTTTTGATTTAAAAAAAATAGCTATAATTTTTTTTAGAAATGGAAAGGGAAAACAATTTTGGCTTGATGGGTCAATTTTTGAAGGTTATTTTATTGATGATAAAGTAATAAATAAAATTATATGTATTATTAAAATTTAATTTATATTTATATTTTAATTAAAATATAAAAATTCCTTCATTTATAAATATTAATATTTTTTAAATAAATTAAAAATTTTGCTTAGATAAATGGAAAAGGAATCTTAATTTAAGGGAACACTGATTTTTATGTAGGAGAATTTAAAGACGAATTATTTTGCGGTAAAGGAAAGTTTATCTCAGAAAATGGGCTTTTAATATAAATAGGACAATGGGAAAAAAATTCATTAGTAAATTATCAAATTTTGAATAAATAAAAAATAATTATTTTATTTTCAAAATTCTTAAATTTTAAGTTGTATTTTTTAAATTTATTTTTAACACTGTAGAATGGAAATGGGGTTGAAATATTTTAGGGGCAATATGAATACAGTATATATAATTAATATATAAAAATAAATACTCATTTCTTTAATTTAATCTATTAATTTTTATTATAGAAGGATAATTTTTAAATGATGCCAAACATGGGAAAGGAAAATTGACATTTCTATGCGAAAATTAAAGTTTTGAGGGTTAATTTTAAAATAATGAAGTATTAATTTTAAATTAAAATAAAAGTTATAAATTTTTAATTTAAAAAATTTGATACATATATAATATTTATTTATGATCATAAGCTTTATTTTGGGTTAATGATTTGGCCAGATAAGAAATAATACTAAGGTTATTGGAAAAATAATGAAATGTAATTTTATAAGTAGTAAATTTTTTATTGTTCTTGGTAAATTTTAAAAATATATTAATTACTTTATAGGGATGGGTATGGAATATTTAAATGGCCTTCTGGAGAAGTATATTCAGTAATTTATTTATTAATTATAAATTTTATATATAAAAAAATAACTAAACACAAAAGAGTTGAAATATATTCGATAATCTTCTTAATATTTTTAAAGGGATACTACAAAAATAATAAGTATAAAAATAAAATTTTAACATTTAGAGATAAAAAAAATTATTTTTAGTAAATTTGATATTAAATTATAGAAAAAATGGGATGGGAGTTCATGAATGGCCCAATGGTTTTAAATATATTGTAAAAATATTAAAAAATTTTTAATGATTTAATAGAATATATTTATTGACTATTTATATTTTAAATTTATAGGGAGGTTGGAAAGATGGAAATTATGTAACAACCATATAGAAATTTTATAAATATATAAAACAATAATCTATCTACTTTTATATTTTAATATACTTTTTTATTAGCATGGAAAAGGAGTAAAAATTAATCCTAATGGCTAAGAAATAGAAAATATATGGTATAATGGTTAGATAATAGAAGAATAAAATGAATGAAGATACATTTTAATAATTATTTATTAATGTTATATCTATTTCTTTTAATATTTTAAATAAAATAATATTAAAAAATCTTTTGAAATTTGACATTTTTATATGCATTATAGTATTTACATAAATAATTTGTTATAATTATTTCTTAAATTTTTTCATTCAAAAAATTATAAGAAATTATTTTTTTAAAAAAGGTAAAAAAAAAAAAAACAAGGAATCCAAACTAAAAATGGATAAATTAAAAGGCTTTATAAATAATGAAATAAATTAATAATAATCCAAAATAAGTACTTTAGAAAATACTCCTACTGATTTTTATATTTTATTAGATATGAATTCAAATTTTTGGAGTCAAGATGATTATAAAAAAAGTAATGAATTTTTAACTTAATTAAGATCTACTTTCTGTACTTTATTGGCTTACACTTTTGGAAATATGGTTTATATTTATATTTATGATAATTTATAGTCTACTCTATTATTTCCTAATAGTGAATCGGTAAGCTATTTCAAATGTTATATATTTATAGCAATTTAGATAGATAAAAAAAATTATTTTTATATACATATTAATATTTGTCTATTTATTTTTAAAAGATTTATTATTATGGTATTTAAAATTTTTAGGAAGTGAAGGATATATAGTATTTTAATTTCGCAAAGGCTTACTAATCATTTTTAAATTCTATAAAAAGTTATATTAATCTTAAAACAGAACATTTGGATAAATAGAACAATTCTAAATTAGCGTAAGCTATGACGAAAGTTCTTTGTAAAATAAATTAACTGAAAGTTAAAAATGAGGAAAAATTGGATGCTAAAAAAAGAAATTCTAAAATAATTGTTTTTAACACAACAAGAATTTTAAAAACGAAAATGCCCAATTTAATGAATTGTATAGATTAAGCTTAAAAATAAAATATTATAATTGATATTTTATCATTTTTTGAGGAATAACAATTAAGATAATATGGCTTAAATTTAAATTGTAAATAAATTTAAAAATATTGATAAATATAATAATTAAAATTTAAAAATGAATATTATATTTCATATAAATGAGTATAAGTGTGAATAAAAATATTTAAAACATTATTTTTTAATTTTACTTTTACTTTTATTTATATAAAATAAAGATTAAGGATAAAATTTAGAAAGTGACAATATGGAAGATCTAAAGTAAATTTCGCATTTTACAGATGGAGTATTTACCCAAATATCTCACACTTCTTTAAATTCTCTGGAATAAGTTACAAAATATATTTTTTTGAGAGATCAATTGGCTTCAAAAATTTTAAAAAAGCCATCTAATATAGATTGGCTAGACAATTTACACGATTTCAATAGATATAAAGAGGAATAAGAAAACAGTAAATAAAGAGTGCTAATTAATTTTTATTAAATGTGCTGTAGATGCGAAAATAACCTTGAATAGCAGGGAAAATTATGTTCGCATTGTTTGTCGTATTATTGTGATGAATGCTAACAAGGTATTTTATAATGTGTTAAATGTAATACTAATTTTGATGAATATTGATTTTCATTCAAAATTTAAAAAAAAAATTATTTATTTATTTATTAATTTATATATTTAGTAAATACAGCTAAACTATGTTTTACTAAGATTTTAATACTTTAAATATATAAATATAATTTTTGAAATAATTATAGAAAAAATTAGATTAATACTTTATATTTTTTATTATTTATCGTTTAAGATATAGTATTATATCTATGATAATATTCTAATGTTCTAAACTAATTCATAATTATTATTTTCAAAATACATTTGTATTTTGAATTTTATTCTTAAAAATAATATTTTTAAATATATTTTTTTAAAAATGAAAATTTTTAAAGAGAAATTGGTATATAATATTAATGAATAAAAAAATAAAATGAGTTTAAATAAAATCATTTGATGAAAATGTTATATATTTATTAGATTTAATTCTCCTTATTTAGGTTATTTAATTAAATGGTTTTTACTTTTTGAATATTATTTTTGAAAGAATTAATCTACTTCTAAGCTCATATTAAAAGAATAAAGAAATTTGAAACCCAATAAAGGTATAAGAATAACTTTCAAATTATATTATGTTTATTTACGTACATAAAGTTGTTATTAAGATTAATAATACAAATCAACTATAAAATGTTGGCTTATAATTAAATAAATATATCAAGTAACATAAATAAATAAAATAATTAAATAACTCAAAATAAAATTAAAAAAAAAAAAAAATGAGTAAATTATTAATAGCCTTTTTATTACTTTCTGTTATTGCCTGCTAAATGCAGGATTTCTATAGTCCTTAAACTAGTAAATCTATGTTATATTATGCAAAAGCTTCTTATTGTGAAGCCGATTAAATTAAAAATTGGAATGGACAAGCCTGTGATTTCCAGTAAATAAAAACATTATTAATAAAAATTTAATGAAAATAAAAATAAAATAAAATTAATACATATAGATTTTATTATAAAATTCATAAGAATACTATAATTTTTATAAAATTTGGTTTTAATTACGTTTTATTTAATTTTTTTTTAATTTTTTTTTAGCCCTTCTATGACCGATATCAAAGTTGTTAAAAATTTAGCTCATGGATCTTAATTGTATTTAGGATTTGATGCTGATGCTAATGCTATCGTTATTGCTTTCAGAGGGTCATAAAATATTTAAAACTGGATTGATAATTTAGATTATAAAAAAACTGAATATGATTTTTGTAATGATTGTATGGTCCACAAAGGTAATTTATTAAAATAGTAAATTTATTAGTTGGTTTTTAATGACTAAATAAATAAAATTAGAAACAAAATGTTTATTCTACTAAAATTGGGAAATTATTATCATATATCGAAAAAAAATTTTATTTAACGTTAAAGGAGCAAATTTATTAAAATATTTTTTTATAATAGATATTAATTTATTTATTTATTTATTTATTTATTTATTTATTTAATTTTGATTTTAAATTTTAGAATTTGGCATAATAATAAGATAATGAATGTTAAAAAAGGTAACTAAAATTACATTAAATTGATATTTTGATATTTAGGTTTCTATAAAGCTTGGTAAGCTGTTTCTGACGAAGTTATGAGTACTTATAGATCATTAAAAAGTTCTCACAGTGGAGCTAAAACTTACGTTACCGGACACTCTTTAGGAGGAGCTATTGCCACTTTATGTGCTCTTGAATTAAGATAAGCTGGATTTTAAGTTGATAATTTCTACGTTTTCGGATGTCCTAGAGTCGGAAATCAATAATTTGCTGAATATGGAGCACAATAATTGCCCTATGAAGTTGAGTAATAAATAAATAATTAAGCATTGAAATGTTAAAATTTTAACATTAAAATTATTAAAATTATAACATTTTATTAAATGGTTTTTTAAAATATTTAAATAACTTTTTTTATTAAAAATCTAGAGTTGTCCACTATAAAGACCCTGTTCCTCACGTTCCTCTTTCTGTTTAAGGATTTGTTAGAATTCCCACTGAAACTTATTATTATAGTAAAACGGATGTTAATGCTTATAAATGGTGTCCTTCTGCAGGAGGAGAAGAAGTAAAAAAAAATAATATAGAATAATACAAAAAAATTATTAAAAACACTAAAAATAATTAAATATTTAAAACTATTTATTTATTTAAATTAAATTAAATTAAAAATTAAATATAAAAAAGAATTCCAAATGTTCCAATAAACTTCTTTTGGCCACTAATATTGGAGATCACCTTAATTATTTGGGAGTATACACTGGATGTACTGATATCTAAGATATTTAAGATGAAATCGCTGTTTTAACTTATGATAATTTACCTAATAATGGATTAAAAAGACTTGCCAGATTAGAATAATAATATTTAGATGAATAATAAGATTAATAAAGAGTTATTAGTGAATGATTTCTAAACTAATGATATTAGCATTATACTTTTAGAAATATTTTAATTTACTTTTATATAAAATTTCATTTATAAAAATTAATTTTATAAAATAAAAATATTTTGTTATTTCGTAAAATTTCTCATAAATATGATTTATTAACTTTATTTTGCGATTTCTTATTTTATATAATAAAAATTTCTAAAAATTTTTCCTTATCAATTATTTGCAAAAAATATTAATATAACTATCATAAACTGTTTCTAATTATATAAAAGTTGAATTTAATTTTTCTATAAATTTTTAGAAATTAGAAAATAAATATAAATTTTATAGAATTAAATTATAAGTTAAAAAATTTAATAGAATAATAAATTACTTTTATCTACAATGGATTTAAATATCCTAATAGAATCTATTTACTAATTAGAAAATGAAGATAAATTAGAATTGGTCGAAGATTTTATAACAGAAATAAAGAGGGAAAATAATATAATAATAAATTAATTAAAAAGAGTATTTTTAATGATAAATCACTTACTAGAAAATAAAAATTAGGATATAGTTGAAAAAGGTCTATAAATTATATTAATTTTGTTATAAACAATGACTTTATCTTCAGAATTGGAATCAAATTTTTCTATTATTTTAGAGCAATTAGTTTATAATTTAGGGAATGAAGTTTTGGAAAATAGAAAATTATCAAAAAAAATTATAATTTAATTTGTAAAAAAAACTAGAAATTTAGAAAAGGTTATTCATTTTTTGGTCAAATTTGGATTCGAAAATTAATATTATTTTGTAAGATAAAGGTCGATAAATATCGTACCTAAACTTATATTGGCAGAATAAGGTATATTTTCTTCGCCTTCAGGAATAAATGATATAAGAAAACTAATAGAAAATATAGTAATAAGGTAAAATTTAATTTTATAGAATATAATATATATAATATTTAAATATAAATTTTTATAATTTATTTAATACTAATTAAATATAATTTTAATATAAGATATAATGATTCAGTAGAAAGTGTTCGTAGAGAAACAGTGAACGTAATTTTTAAAATAAAGGATTAAATTTATGAAAATTTTGACTAAATGTTTAGAAGGTTGGCGAAATAACATTAAATTTAGTTGTAAAATATATTAGAGTCAAAAAAAAATATTAACCAATAAAAATATTTATAAACTTATATCGATGAATTACAGTAAAATGGCGATAATACTACATTTTTCGGTTCTCATAAGGATTTCATAAGTTATTTTAAAGAAGATATTCCTATAGATATGGAACAATTATTAATATATTTTCCTAAAAAAAAAGAACTTTATTTCGGTTTTATTCCTGAGGAAATATTTGTTCAATGTTTTGACATGGACAATTTAGAAAATAGACAATAAAATGTGTAAAAAATGGCTGATTTGTATTTTGCAATAAAACAAGGCATAGAATTTTTAAGACCTTATTTAAGTAAATTTTTTAAATTTATTAATCATTTACTTTTGGACCCTAGTTAGGCAGTTTAGTCTTACACACTTGATATTATGTAAAAAATTATAGAAACTCCGGGAATTGCAGTTAATACATACATTAATATATGTGTTCCATCTGTAATTTAAATTTTAAATTGCGAATATCCTCATATAAGAAGTAAAGCTTTTAAGATTTTAAGAACCATGGCTAAATTTGTGAAAAAAATCAGCTTTTTAAAAAATGTACTTATGTATTTGTAGGAATAATAAAAAAACTGGTACTTTTATGAAAATTTACTGTATTTAATATGTTATGTATTTTTGGACCCTTCTACTAGAAAGGAAATGTGGTATAAGTAATTGTATTCGGAGGAAAATACCTAGGAACTTTAGTTTTAGTTGAATTTTAAAGAATTTTTGAAATCTATTGCCGTTTTTTTAGATCATGATGTAAAAAAATTGAAAAAAGTTTCTTTAAATACCTTAGCTTTAATTGGAAGCGAAACTTTAAGACCTATTGTAGAATAACTTTTGCACGAAATGATAGATGATAAAGTATTTTAAGAAATAATCGATAATATTGAAATAGGGCGGATTTATTTTATTAACAGTTAAGATTTGTTAGAGCTGCCAGTTATTGAGGTTATTTAAAGCAAATTTAATAAATTTTTTAAATTTATTTCTTAGTTTCAAATTTTTTATATTAAAATTATTTAAAGGTGAAAAAATTAGAAGATTAAAAAGACGATTACGAGGAGCATAGAAAATTACTAGAAGAATTAGCTAGGTAAAAGGAAGAAGAAGACGAGATGAAAAGATAAAGAGAGAGGGAATTAAGAGAAAAAGCTAGATAAGAAATATTAAAATAAATGGAAAGACAGCATTTTCCCGAAAATAAGGGACATCCATTAAAAACAAGAAAATAATTAATTTAAGAGTAAAACGATTATTATGACTCATTTTTCAAAAAGTAAGATGATGACAATTATAGGTATGATATAATTATTCCCGTAAAAGATATTTAATAGACGACAGGTAACGTCTAAGACTATTATGCTCGTAAGGTTTTAAACCCAAATGAAAGAGAAATTCATTTAAATTTTCAAGACCAAAAACAGAATTATTTAGACTATAATTAAAAAAACAAATAATAAATTGATGAAATTTAAACTAAAAATCCTAATAAAAGTTGGTATTAGGGCGAAAAATCGTTGAATTTTATTCAATCAGTGCAAGAAAAAGAGCAAGCCGAAAAAATCGAAAATAAAAGGTAATAAGAGTTGGAAAATAAGTCAAAAATTTAGAAAAATGTTTATTATTACAAGCCCAAAGTAGAAATCCACTATTCAGAGGAGTCAGAAAGAGAAAACAGTCCTTTTTAGGCGCCAAAATTTTAGTTAGAGTATAAAAAAGAGGGCGAAATTTTGAAAATTAAAAACCCTTATGATTATAGGATATAGAAAATGGAGAATATTAATAGCAGAATTTAATCTTCAGTTATAGAAACTGATTTAAAAAAGTCTGTTTTGAATATTCCTCTTGTAATATAGGCGAATGCTGATGGGTATTAGGGGTATAAATATGAAGAAAAAAATGAGGATTAGGTGGGAAATTTGAGAGTAAAAAAAGAGATTTTTTTGGATTATGATGAAATTCGAAAAGAAGATGCGAAAATTTTAGATGAAAAAAAGAGAAGAGAAGAAGCTTATAGGAAATATTTGTAGTAGTTGGAAGAGGAAGAAGAAAGAAAAAGAAAAGAAGAAGAATAAAATAGAATTAATTATTTTATGATGCCTTAACATGAAAGGTATTTGAAGAAAATGCTTCAATTTATAGAGCATGATGAAGACCCTGGTTTAACTGAAAGATTGAAAAATAAAAAATAACCTGGTAAAATTATTCTTAAATTGAATATATATTATTAAAAAATTTTATATATTTGTAAATATATTTTGAATTAATTTTTGAAAGTGATTTAGTTTATATATTAATATGAAAATTATTATTTATGTAGGTACTTTTAGGGCTAATAAAAAGTAGAAATAAAAATAAGATAAGTAGGGAGGATTATAAATCGAAAATTCTTAAGTTTATCCAGATTAGGGACAGGTTATACTAACAAGAGATTAATTAATATAGTTAAAAGAACCTGTTAGCGATATGGTATCTGCGACCCTCAATTTGAAATCTCCTGACTGGGCTGTAGTTTTTAATACCTTAACTTAATTAAGGTTAACATCTATATAATTTAATAATATAAATAATATTTTTGAATTATTTATTTATTATAATTTTAAAAATATGAAAGTTAATATATTTATATATAGATCTATAACGCGGTATAATTTTGAAATATTTTTTGGACCAGAAATCAAGTTATCATCTTTATTAGAAGACATAATAAGGGCAGGTGATCATTAAATAAATTCAGTTTGTTTGAATGCACTTTTATGTATGTCAGAAATGGAAGAAAGTTTGAAAGAAGTAATATTTTTCAATTTAAATAAATATTCAAAAATTTTATAAAATATATTTAAAAATTTGTCAGGCTATGAATACAAATATAAATTAATTGATTACTGTATGTTTAAGAAGATCTTTAGATAAACATGAACTTATATAAGATTACGCAAGACAGGCTCTAGTTAATGTACATAAAATTAAAAATACTAAACAAAATTTATTATATTTTAATTTTGAAAAATTTATTTTTTAAATCATTAATAAATCAATAAAAATTAAATAAATTAAAATTAAAAATTTTTAGGCTGGAAAATATACTGACACAACAAGAATTATAAATGTTTTAAAAAGTAATTATGATTCAAGAATAAATGAATTAAAAATTTCAATTGGGTTAATATTAGAATAATTAGTATAAAGAGTTACCGTGAATTATTAAAATTAGGAAGATCTAATATTTTAGGATATTATATACTTTATCTCAGAATTTGTTAATGATAAACTATGGGAAGTAAGAAGGCTAGGAAAAAAGGTTTTATTTAAACTATTATCAAGCGATATCAATTAAGAATTATTTAAAGATCAAATAAAATATAAATTGGACAATTTAGATTAGGATCTATTTTTAAAATACATTGTAAAAGAGATTATTTAATTAATTTAAATAATTAATATTTTTAAATATTTATTTGAATATAGGAAAAATATAATGATTTGTTTAAAGATGATAAAGAGTTAAAATAATATAGAGAACCAATTACAATAGACCCTAATCAAAATTATATATAAGAACAAGATATGTCAATATACGAAAAAATTTTACCTTAAATGCATAATTTAAACAGATAAAAAAGACCTAATTCCCACATGTTAAAAAAATACTGATTATATTTTTATAATTTTTTTATACTTATATATTAATTTATTTTGTCTTACTTACTTACATAAACAAATAATATATGTATAGTATTAATGATATAGTATTTAATTAATATATTAAACTATAATAAAAATGTATAAATATTTAATATATTTTTAAAGTAATTTTATAAAATTCATGATAATTTAATTAAAGAATTATGTAATACAAGAAAATAAATTTAGTATAGTATAATTGCTAAAAACTACACTCAAAATATATTATTAGGTTTTTAATGTTTAAATTATTTATATTTATTTATATATTTTCAGAATTATATTATTATAAAAAAGGACACATATAAATATATAAATATATATTAGCTATAATTTAACAATTAATTTTTAATATTGATTAATAATTTATATAATAAAATGTTACATTTTTATTTTTATTTTGAGAATTTTAAAATACAATTATTCAATTAAATAATAAAATTATTTAAATATATTAAGAGATTATACAAAGTACTTGAATTTTTACGAATTTATATATGTGTCTAATTTTTATTTTATTGTGCCTTATTTATAAAATTTTATAAGGTAGAGAAAGATTGTAATTGTAAATAAATAATTATACCTTTTCAATAAAAACTATCATTATATAGTATATATTAATAAATTAATTTTTAATATTAACTATTTTAAATTTTAATTTGTTTATTTATTATATTTTTGGTATCATTTTACACATTATATGCTTTTGTTTAAATACAAGTAAGAACTCATTTTTTATTTTGATTAATATATAAAATTTATTATATCATAAATGCTCTTTTTTATTTATATTTTACGCAATTTTTTATGAATCAAATTTCAAAATAAAATATATCACAATATAAATTACAATAAATAATTAATAATTTTAAAAACACTATTTGTATTTTTATAATTATTTTCCCACTTTAATAAAATTAGAAAGCAGATTCAAATTTTTAAAAAATAATCAGATTTTACATAAAATATCATTTCTCTTTATTAATCTGAAATTATTTTTAATTGAAATATTGAGAAATTGCATCAAGTAAGATTTAATTTTTTATATAATAAAATAATCAAATTAATAATTTATTAAAATATGAAGTATTAACAGAATTATTAATAGCTTATTAATTATCAAAATAGTTCAATAATTAATTCTTTAAATCTATGTGATTATTTTTATAATATTCTGATTACTAAAAAATTATTAAATTAATATTTCCAGTTCATTTTGCGTAATATTATTACATATTCTCAAATAATTTGTTGATAAAATTCATCAATGAATAATGTGAATATTAATATTTATAAAAATGAAAAAATAAAAACAAAAAACAAATATAAATAAAAAAATATATAAAAATAAAATAAAAAATTTAAAATGAAATCAGTTACAAATAACTCATTTATTTAAGAAGAAGAAGAAGAAGAATTCGAAGATGAATATTTCTAACCTATAGCTACAATAAGAGATTATAAATATATATATCCCGATATACAAAAAATTGATATAAAATACTTAGAGTAATATAAAATATTGTTTACTATTTAATTTTTTTATCATATTTTTTAATGAATTCTATACCATTTTTTATAATATGGCTCTTTTATTTATAATATTTATCCATTATTTATTAAAATTATTTATTTTTTCAATATAGTATCGCCTTAGCGAAATAATTTTTTTAGCCAAATACTTTGACAGGCCTAAAAATGACTGTCTACAATTGTGATAAAGGAAAATTTTCAGAATTAACTACTTTTATTGATTATTTGTTATAAAATTAGCAAATTTAGGAGCTTTATCTAAATTTTAGTGAGTAATATATAAATATATGATAAATATATAAACTAATATTTATATTTATTAATATTTTTTACATAAATATATTTATTTTTAATCGAAAAGTTATCATGCTATGACTGACGCAGATTTGGAGAAATTATACTTAATACTATCATAATATATAGGAAAATTAAAAATTTTGTAATTGAATTTAAATAATTGGGGTTAGGATAATGAAAATATAACTGAAAAAGGCTGTTTATTTTTAGGATAAATTATAGGATCTTAGCAAAATTTGGTTTAATTATCTCTTCTTTGTACAAGGTATTTTATTTTTATTAGAAAAGAAAATTTGATACCAGATTTTTTTTTTATTTTATATTTAATAAGCTTAATAGCTGAAAACTATCAAATGAAAATATTATAATATTGGAATAATTAATTATATAGTAAAATTAAATTATTTTAATTTAATAGATGGGGAATGAATAATACTAAAATAAATGATAAAGCCATTTAGAATTTAATGGAAGGATTGGGACAATTAACTAAATTATAATAGTTGGAATTAAACCTGCAATCGTAAAATAAATATAATATAATAATATTAATATAAAATATTATAAAATGCTTTTTAATTTTCTCAAATTTTAAACCTTTTATTATCTATAAAATATTCATAAGTTCAAATACTAGTAAAATTGTATTATTTTTAAACATTTTAAAGTAATAATTCGATCATAAATAAATATTAATATATTATAAAGTTATAAAATAATCAAAAAACAGAATTTTTAGAATATGATAATTACAAGTCTATTACAAAAAAAATAACAAAAAAAATAAGAATTTAATAATATTCCCTATTATAATTAAAATAAAATTAGTTATTAAAATTTATTTATGTAAAATTTTACAACGTATTTACTAAAAATTTTGTAATTTTTAGATGGGGATGTTAAAAATATTCGTCATTAGGTCATATTTCAGATGAGGGTATAAATTTTGTTGCTTTGGCTCTTTTTAATTTATAATAACTTACAAATTTGGATTTAAACTTAAGAAGCTGGGGATATCAAAATAAAAAAGTAACAAATAAATCTTTGTTTGCTATTGGCGATTCTTTGAAATAAATAAATTAATTAAATAAATTGCACTTGAATTTATACTGTTGGGGTAATTTTAATTTTTAATTTAATTTAATATAATAATATATTTATAATTTATAAAATATATTATCGACAATATTTATTTAAAATATTTTTTAAAGGCTATGAAAATGATTAAATTACAGGAGAAGGAGTTTAGCATGTAATGAGTTCTATAAATAACCATTATGATTTAGAAGACATTAACATTAACTTCGAAGGTTGGGGTTTAGATTAAAAAAAGAAAAGAAATTTGGTTAATATTTCTAATAATACTGTATAAGATATGTTTGGTTATTTATAATAATATGAAAAACTCAAAAAATTTTCAATAAATTTAAATTCTTGGGGATGGAAAAATGACACAATTTCTAATTAATCTTTAAAAAGAATAGGAACCTTTCTACAAGAAAGAGGATAAAATTTAGAATCTTTAGAATTAAGCTTAAAAATGTATTTTATTAATATTGATATTTTTTTAAAAAATATATATAGTTAGCATTTTTTCTATTTATCATAATATTTATATAAAGGTGGTATAATAATGTTGATTAAATTAATCATGACGGTATCGATACTTTATCATAAGGTTTATAAAATTGTAGAAATTTGAAAAAAATGTATCTTAATTTAGAATGTATGGGATTTAAAAACCCTAAAATAGACAATAATTGTATTAAATAAATTGCTGCACCTTTACATGAAATGAAAAATTTAGAAGAATTACATTTACTTCTGGAATGTTGGGGAGGTATATTTATATAACTAATATATCTGTGATATAATAAAAAATAAATATATATTATAAATTATAAAATTATATAAAAATTTTATTAATTAAAATAATAATTTTACCAGTTGAAGATAAAGAAAATTTAGGCATTGTATGTGATGAAGACATAAAGAACATTATTGATCCAATATAAGAAATGCGAAATTTAAAAATTTTAAATTTAAATTTTAACAGTTGGGGTTATAAAAACAATAAAATTACTGACAAAGCAGTTTAAATAATTTCAGATTGTATTTCAAATTTAGCCCAAAATTTGATTTCTTTAGAAATTCATTTAAAAAAGTAAATATAATAAAAATATTTTAATATCAAGTATTAAAATAAAAAATTAAAAAATGCTTATATAATTTTTTTAATTTAGCTGGGGATACTTTAATAGAGCAATAAAAAATAATTCTTTGGATTATCTATAAAGAGCATTATTAAATTTAAAAGAGTTACAATACCTTAAATTGGATATTGACAAGTAATTAATTAATATAATTTTTTATATAATTTAAAATTTAAATGTTATAAGTAATTACATAAATATATTAAAAATAAATCTTTTAATAAATTATTTATAGTTGGGGAGATGGAAATCCTTATATTCATGTCAATGCTTTCGAAAAATTATTATAGTCGATATAATAGTTACCATATATAACAGAACTTTAATTCTTGCATAAAATTTAAGAGTAAAATTAATTTTAAAATTCAAATTAAAAAATATTTTAAATTCAAATTTAATAATTTTTAAATTATAGCTGGGACTTAGGAAGAAATGATAATAATTAATCTAAAATCGATAAATAAATTGAAACTATGCTTTATTTAATAAAAAATTTAAATGATAAAATAAAATTTAATAAAAATTTGATCATAGCCAACTAAACTGTATTATAATATTATTCTCACATATTTAGAAGAGAAATGATTTATGATATTGCCGAAAACTTAGTTATATGAAAATAAAAAATACTAAAAAATTGAATTTAATAAATAAGAGTTTCTAATAAATGAAAACTGTTTCTATTTAAATTATGAAATCATTATTATGATTAAATAAAATAAATAAAACTTACTATTACTGATATATAATAAAATAATGTAAAAGCAATAATATATATTTTAAATTTTTATATCTATATTATATTAAACTTACTATTACTATACTTCTATATAAAAATAAAAATGATTGTGTTCTATAATTATAATAAAACCGTATTTTTTTACAAGATTTATACTAATAAAATTTATTAATGCAATAAAAAAAAAAATTATATCATATTTCCAATAAAAATTTTTAATATTAAAAAGTAAAAATAAAATCAAAACCAAAATAATAAATTTGAATAAAATGAAAGAATAAAAAGGTAATTTACAATAGTAAATCTTACAAAATAAGCTATAAATATTGAAAGAAAAAAAATCTTTGAATATCTAGAAAAACAAATTGAAAAATTTAGACAATGAAATATTACTATAAGAGGAAAAATTAAAATAGATATAAATGAATTCACACAATTTAGCATACTTAAAAAATGAGATTGATAAATCTTAGGCTTTGGAAATGTTATAAATGTTTCTTGAAAATGATAAATAAAAAAAAAATAAAAAAAAAAATATATAAAATTAAGAAGTATAATAATAATTAAACTAAGAAAAGAAACCAGAGTAAAAAAAGAAAATATTATCATCTTTTAAGATAGCAAAATATAAACCTTAAAAAAAAGAAAAACTTTATTAAATGGTTAAAAATGGTGAATATTTTGATTATCAAACAAGTATTATATAAAAATATACAGATGAAAAAAATAATTCAATTAGGAAAAATAACTTTTTCTTATAAGAAATTAATAGGGCAAAATCAGAAAGGAAAGTTATAAAAAAATAAAAGAAAAAAGAAGAAATTTAATAATTAAGAAAAAAGTAAATATAAGAAAAAATATTAAATAATTAATAATAAAAGGAATAATTAATTTCAGAAAATAAATAGAAGGAATAAAATGATTTAGAAATTCAAAATTAATTTATAGAATAGGAATAATAAAAATAACAAAATAATTTAGTTTTATTATTAAATAGTAGTAAGAAAAATATTAAAGAATAATAAAAAACTAATCATATATAGTATAATCCAACATTTTAATTACTTACAGAATACAATTATTTTTTTTTGTAATAAATAATTAAATATAGAGATTATTAGTTTGGTACTAATTAAAATTTAAGTTACTCTAAAAATAATATTTAATAAATAAGTAAAATAAAAAGTTCACATATTAAAAAATTGAAAAATTCTAATACCTAATAAAAAGTTAAAGTTAAAAATTTTAAAAATAAAACGGAATAAATTGTTAAAAATATGTAGTTATTTTAGTTTAATAAACTACCGATTAGCTTAAAAGTTTTTATATACAGATTTTTGGGATTTTAAGATTATTTAAAATTAAGGCTTTTAAATTTTAATTTTAAATTAGAAATGCAAAACTATATAAGAAATTAATTTATACCATAAGAATATTTACATTTGAAGAATTTGGAGATAAAAAACTACGAAATTGATAATATTTTTGATTAAATAAAAAAAAAGTAGTAAGATACTTAATTAGAGTATAAATAAAACGAAATTTAAGATGATGATGATGATGATGATGATAATGAATAATAATTATTTTAAATATTTAGTCCACTTTATTAGAATGTTAATATTAATACTATGGATTTAGTTTTATTAGTATAATAATAGAACTTAGAAAAGTAGGTTATTTATGAATAATAAAATGAAAGTGAGTAGTTATAAATTCACTTACTTGTTTTAGATGTATTGTTGACATTTTTGTAATTTTTAGGAATACTAAATTAAAGTGAAATTATTGAGATTAATTAGATTATTAATCAATATGACAGTATTGCAAAAATTATAGAATTGCAAAAATTTATAGGTTTTAAAATATAATAAAATGTAAGTGTTATCAGCTATTCGTTACAAAATTAAATTTATTACCCAATATTTGAAAAAAATTTGGATGATTTTGGAAAAAAACTTTAAATTTTTTAAGAACACTTTAAATAAAATTCTCATAGTTTACAAAAACTTTTCAAGAAGTAATTTAAAACAGTAAATGAATTGCTTTAATGGTTAAATAACCAATTCTTTTATATTGTATAATTTAATAAAATTATGTAGTCCAAAAATATTGATGATTTATAATTGGTAGATAAATATAAAGATTTATAGTAATAATACTTTAAAAATTAATAAAATATATTAAATAAATAAAATTTTATAAAAATTTTATAAAATGTGGTTAATCTATGAAATATATAAATATATACTAATTTAAACATATAAACTTAAAAAATATATAAACCATATTTCAAGTTTTTATTTAATATGAAATTAAAAGATAAATCAATTGTGAAAATTCTTATTTTTACTATAATTTAGAGTTGATAATTCATTTTTTATTTTTTAAATTATATATTAGAAACTAATAAATTAGAATAAATTAAAATATAATTTAAAATAG